>CATIWK010472817.1:0-21827 GCA_949634005.1 Mallotus japonicus
TAAAAAGGAATAAAAAATAAGGATAAAATAAAAAAAAAAAAAAAGATAAAAATAATAAAAGAATATAAATGGGGTAAAAATAAAAAAAAATTGAAAAAATTGGTATTTTTGAAAATAAAATAGATATTCATGTAATTAATAAAAAAAGAGATATTTTATTAAAAACTGAAATAAAAAAGTAACATATTTATGTAAATTTTTTTTTTCCTTGTATTGGGCTAAATGGGTCTGACGAGTACAAGCCCATAAATAAATGTACATTTTTTCCAATTAAACAATAGGCACGAAAATTTCAATTGTATTTTTATTTTTTTTGCTTTCTAAACATTTTAATTTAAAAGATAAATTTTTTAATTAAATTTTTTTTTTCATATTTATACCCATTTTCTGTGTTCCTATCTCTGTGTCTATCCTATCTAGATTATAATCATATATAAAAAACTCTAACATTGTATTATTAGTTTATTTAAATTAAAATGATGTCCATGAAAAAGTAGTTAAGTAACAATTTTACCTCATATTATAATTCATAAATGTTTATGTCATATAATCTTTTTATTAAAAAATAATATTTATTAATTAATGGAATTAAAATGAATTTCATATTATGATTTTATTCATTATACAATATTACAAAATTCATATTTAATATTTAAAATAATTAAATTCTTAACAAAATTAGTACGAAAAATCTTTCAAAATAAATTTTAATAGTAGAATAAAAAAAATTTATTGCTTTATGAAATTAAATTTTAATTGAAATCATATTTTTCTTGACAATTTATTCATAAAAATAATAATTCAAAAAATTAGAAATTAATTCAATAAAAAAAAGAGTTTTTTGGAGAGAAAAAAATAAAAGGGAAAAGAAGTGTAATAATTTTGAGGCTGACATGTTGATAGTTACGTGTCCAAGTGATAGAGATATGAATTTTGAAACTATTACACCAACACCATGCAAAAAATAAAAGGTCAGTGGCCAAAAAAATTTAGTTTTTATTTTATTAATACCATATATATAGTTTTATTATAATTATAATTATTATTGTTAACTAATATCTAATTTATATGAATGAAAATTAAAAATTTATTTTCATATTATTATTTTTTAATTTATATCATCCATATTAAAAATTTATTGATATAAATTAATTATTAGTATTTATTTTTATTATTTTTAAAAAAAAGCATTAGGGCTTTACAATAAAAATTAATGCAATGTTAATTATAATAACTATAATTAAAATAATATTATTATATAATTAATATTACAATTAAAAACTACAATTAATTTATTTTCAAAAAAAAAAAAAAAAACTACAATTAATTTAAGATTATAAAATTTAAAAATACTTTTTTATCATTAGGTATAAATAAATTTTTTTATAAAAAAAAATGGAATTGTTCAATTCAGACTACTATCCAAGGGTCCAAATGACAGTACACCGTTGAAGGATAAAACAGTGAAAAAAAAAAAAAGATAATGGTACTAAAATAAAGTTTTTTTTTTTTTTCAAATTTTTGCTTTTTGATTTTTTTTGAAACTCCAAACTCCAAAGTACCTACATTTTCCGAGAAAATGCCCGTAGTTTTCTCATCAACCGAGAAAAAGAAAAGACCAAAGTGTGAAAATTAGTTAATTAAACAAAAAAAAAAGAAGCAAATTAGAAAACCCAGTTTTATTTTATGTGCGTAGTATCTATTTTTGAGTTTTAAGGCTGAGGTTGTTTTGATTTCACTTTCATGGAGATGAAACATTAGCATCATCATCAATCATCACCACACAACCATTGCTTCCTTTCTACCTTCCTTTCTTAGATCTCTTGATAGCTTAAACCTCAGATTTTTTTTTTTTTGCTCTGTTTTCTTTATTATATGTACCTGTAATCTCTTTCTTTCATGTTTCTGTCTGTCTCTTTCTCATTTAGATAATTGTAAATTGTTGGTTTTGTTTGTTAAGCTCAAAAGTGAGAACCCAGTTTATGGTTTAGATTTTTTCTTTCTTGTTTGGGTATTTTTGTTTATATAGATTTTTGGTTAAAGATCTGATTTTTCATCAAAAAATGTGGTTTAAGCCACAAGCATTGTTTTCTTCACCTTTCAACAATAAGAGCAGCAACTGCAACAGGAACAACTCTCAAATCTTTGGATCTAACCACATTCTTTCTTTCCCCTTCAGATCCATCTTCAAAACTTAAAAGGGTTCTTGTTGATTTCTTAATTTGACTCTTTAATGGCCATGAGGATCTAATTTACCTTCTTTAGTTTGTATGCCTTTTTTTTAGGGTTAAAGAAGGTGAGGAAAAGTTTTAATCTTTCACCATGTTGAAGCAATTCTTGAGTAAACTTCCCAGGAAATCATCAAAGGCTGAGTCTGCTGAGTCAACCCGGCCTGAGTCTCCGTCCATTCAGAGATCCAACAGCTCAAGCCCTGCCTCTGGAACCAAGTGTAATGGTCCAAAACGCACCTCATCTGCTGTGTTTCCAGCGAGTGTTGTTGCTGGGATTGAGCCATTGGTGCCATTCAAGGACGTACCTAGTGCAGAAAGAATGAACCTTTTCGTAAGCAAAGTAAGCTTGTGTTGTGTAACCTTTGATTTCACTGACCCAACTAAGAACACACTTGAAAAAGATGTAAAGAAACAAACTTTGATTGAGCTATTAGACTTTGTGGCTTCTGGGTCCATGAAGTTTAGTGAGCCTGCTGTTTTAGCAATGTGTAGAATGTGTGCTGTTAATTTATTTAGAGTGTTCCCACCGAATTACAGGTCTAATTCTATGAGTATGAGTGAGAATGAGGATAATGATGAGCCAATGTTTGATCCTGCTTGGCCGCATTTGCAAATTGTGTATGATTTGTTGCTCAGATTCATCACTTCTTCCTGCTTAGATGCTAAAGTAGCCAAGAAGTATATAGACCATTCGTTTATATTGAGATTGCTTGACTTGTTTGATTCTGAGGATCCAAGAGAGAGGGATTGTTTGAAAACTATATTGCATAGGGTTTATGGCAAATTTATGGTGCATAGGCCATTTATTCGAAAGGCTATAAGTAATATATTCTACAGGTTTGTATTTGAGACTGAGAAGCATAATGGAATTGCAGAGTTGTTGGAGATCTTTGGGAGTATTATTAGTGGCTTTGCCTTGCCGTTGAAAGAGGAGCATAAGATTTTCTTGTGGAGGGTTTTGATACCTCTGCATAAACCAAAGTCTGTGGGAATTTACTTTCAACAGCTTTCATATTGTGTTACACAGTTTATTGAAAAGGAGCCCAAGTTGACTACCATGGTGATAAAGGGGATGTTGAAATACTGGCCTATAACTAACAGCCAGAAGGAAGTAATGTTTCTTGGTGAGCTGGAAGAGATTTTGGAAGCTATAAACATGGTGGAGTTTCAGAAGGTCATGGTCCCATTGTTCTGGCGGATTGGATGCTGCATTAACAGTTTCCACTTTCAGGTGCTCATTATGCTCTTATTCAATATGTACTATGGTTTATTCTTTTGCCTGTTGAATGCTTTTTGTCTTTCCTTGTCTGTTAGGAATATCGTATATTGCATATTTGTAATTCTTTCATTTGCGTCCATGACATTTTTGGAAGGTAACAGAGCTAGGTGCATAGATTTATTGTGAGCTGTGCAAATTGCTATATCCTTATACACTCCAATGGAAGTTAAAAAGTCATTATGCTATGCCCTTGATTTTTCTTGTTGATGCATCAACCCTACAAGCTAATTTATTTCTTAGCATTCAATTGCAAATGGCACCAAGGAGCTTTAATGAAATCTTGGTAGTTTACAATTGGAATCTTAAGCATTGTGTGTTGGAGTTTGTTTTACTTGGCAGTGAAAGGTTGTGGGCTGCATCAACAATGATAGTTATAATTGTTAGTTCTTTCTCTTGCGATGACTTTTGGGTCTCCAAACTGAGATGATGTTGGAATTGCACAATAAATTGCATTTAGGCTGCAGGCTGTTAATGTAGAAATACTTTTAAAATGTGTCACTTGAGCTTACTTGAAGGATGTTAAGTTCTTCTCGTTCTCCTGAATGGTTTCTTTATTATTCACAGAATGATAGTATGAGAATGAATGCTATCTAACTCTTGACCTGTGAGTCAAATTTGCACAGAAATGATTTACAAGGTGTATCTTTACTATTTGTTTTATTTCAGGTGGCTGAAAGAGCCCTGTTCTTGTGGAACAATGATCAAATTGTGAACTTGATTGCACATAACCGGCATGCGATTTTGCCTGTCATATTTCCAGCGTTAGAGAAGAATGCCCTTAACCACTGGAACCAAGCAGTGCTCAACTTAACTCTGAATATCAGAAAAATGTTCTCAGAGATGGATGAAGCACTATTCCTCTCCTGTCTTACTCACTTTAAGGAAGAACAAGAAAGCCTAAGCTTGATGGCTGAAAAGCGAAAGGAAGCATGGCGGCAGCTGGAGTATGCCGCTAGTCTCAGACCCATAACAGGAAATACTGCTGTCTTGGTAACTCCTTTGGCTACCTCAATTGCCTGTTAACTGCTGTTTCTTAACAGAGGTTCTGCCGAGTTTTTGTTTCAATCCCACTTCCTCCTTCCATTGAGGTGGTTGCGCGAAGGCAGAAGAAAAAAGGAGAAAAAAAAAAATGTATGCAAAATTTGCTATTTGGGGCTGTAGGATAAAATTTTTCTTTTGTTTTTTGTTTTCTTTTTTTCCTTCTGTGGGGGGGTGGGGATGGTACTATGACAGATAGTTGGTGTAACTTGCTCTGATCCAATTGTATTGTTGTAACTTGTTCTGATCCAATTGTATTTTCTGTTGCTACTGTATGGGTGTTAGTGCTCCCCTTTGGTAAGGTTATAGGAAGGGCCATGCAGTGGATTATACAATTAATTTTTTTTTTCGGTTGAGGCCAGCTAATTTCCTAATGATTCTCTCTCTTTCTATCCAAAAATTGATAAAGTTAAAAAAAATTGCTTTTCTGGAGAAAAGTGGCGTAGAAAAGGGAAGAAAACATCAAATTTTAGAGTAATCTGGCGCCTTCTTGCTCATAATTTAGACATTGTAGCCCATATTGTTTTAGCTCATTGAAAGAATAAACTACAAATGCATTTTTTTTAGAACATCATTGACTTGCCCCATGACCTCTATGCAGTATGCACTGCCAAGGATAAAATATTACAAGTCAGTCAACTACCTTAATAAAAGAAAGCCCTGTCGTGTACCCAACTTTAAGTTTCCCGCCAATTGGCAAAGGTGAGTTTGTGGTGATGTAGTATAATCTTTTCTCTATTCAAGAAAATCGTTTATCTTTCTAGGTGGGCATTTGGTTTAGTAGCCAGACTCGATGTGGCATTTGCTAGTACTAGAAATCTTGAAATCCTACGTGTATTATCTTTTGAGGTGTGGTTGGTATTAGGTCAATTGCCCTTCTCAACCTCTTACCCTCTCTTTCTCACAAAACCTAAACTACACTTTACATTGCACCGCACTCCAATCTCATTTTTTGGTCCATTTTTTTCATTATTTTTCAAATGAATTGAATGATTGGCTGGCTCTCTTTGTTTTTGAATTTGATATGCACCAATAGCATTTGTCACCATCCGTTTCACCACTTGTTTAGCAAGTTGAGGAAAATGACCTGAGAATCTTGTTAACCAACCCTACACACACACATGGGCCTAACGTGTTTTTAGTAGTACATTGATATAAATGATTTCCCAACGAACATCATCGTAGCTAAATAAACTTAGGATTTGACATTGACAACTACATTATTATTATCATTGTAAGTTTAAGTGAAAATAATTGATCTCTATTGGACCAAACATAAATTCTTCTTATTCATATAATTGAGATAATCACTTCTGCCTTCAGAAACTTAGTTAAGGACTCGAGAAGGCTGCACCCTCTTAATCACATTCATCCACTGGCAAGAATCAAAACCAGCATTACCTACAAAACTACTCTATTACAACATGAATTAAAGAAACGAACACTACGAATCGAATAATCGACACGAAGAGATAAAAAGTATTTCTTGTTTTTTTTTTTTTTCCTTTTTTGCCTATAATTCACAAGGTTTACATACAAGTGATCTCCGAATAGGTACATTTCCCGGTGCCATTTTCCCATCTAGCTACTGTTAAAGAACTTCCTTTAAGATTACAGGAAGTTTATGAACATTATTCTGCTTAGGGCACATAAATTACTTGTGTAAGTGTACTACCACTTGCAATTACGGGTTACAGTGACTTTGGTCTGGAAGCACCAGATTAATTAAGATTAGACGTTACAACAAAGATGGACAGATACAGAACGAAAATGATAAAGACTCTTGCTTGAAAAAGAAAAAGTTGGTGATTAGAATGATAATCACCTTCAAATTGACACAATGAAGGTGCTGTGAAGTTAAGGTAGGCCTTCATCTCTGGAAAAGTGACTGAACTCGTTGCGGAGAGGTCATAGTTGCCACACACTTGAACTGTCGAGATAATAATATAACAGTTTATCAAAATGCTTTGCCTCATACTAGTATGTCATTTAAGAAACATAAAATCTGCATTTATTGGGTCAATTCCAGAACCAATTCCAGATGGAATTGTTGAACAAATCTTTTATCTATATGGGTAGACAAGCTCTTTATCTCAATCTAGATGGTACTGATAGTTACCTTCTGTTGTCTGTATTTTTCACGTATCGCATTGAGTGAGCAACCGTTAGTGTTCAGCTGCAAATCTTCAAGTGCAAGTACTGTACCTTTAAGTTCAGATGCATCATAATTTGTATAGTGCTCCAGAGTGGGATTCTGCAAGATGTATGTTCAAGTATTTCCTTCAGGCGTTTCTAAGATGAAAAACAATGGTGAAAAATAACATAATTCAAAGGCAGTCAAAGGGGCAGACCCATGGGTGGTCAGACTGATTGAGAATCCACCGTGCGAGGAACACAGCAGATGCAGCTACAAGGGAAGGTAGGAACTTTAGGAAGTCATATTCGACAAGTGTCAGCTCTGCTAAATAATTTGCCAAGAACTCCAGCTCAACACAAGGAACCTATATTAGGTTGGAGTATGAAATCAGTTTTAACTTTATGCCTAGTTGATCTCCTGAACTTCATATTACAAATAATATTTTCCATTTAAGATACCTTGTAGGAAGTTTGTGCTGCTTGAATGAATCTCCTGAAAAGCAGTAATCATGTTCAGAAAGACTAGTAACTTCACTATTAGATGGGGTTTGCCCAGCAGCAACAGACAATATTTTACCTCAGAAATGTTTTTGTGGTGGGAACAGAGATTTGAAAGTACAAGAAATTCAGAACTTGACTCTCCATTTTTAGCACCTGCCATGATACCGTAATAGGCAAAATGACATATCAGCGTGTAACTAGATTTACTATCTGAAAAGGGATTGAGCATATGTTCTTAAGAATGCCTTGAAATGTAACTTGGAACAGTGAACACAATTTTGTAGAGACTTTGGCCTCAAAGAATAGGAATCATCGCTTCACGAGTAGTTTTTGCTCATGCAAGTAATTTATTGACAAATTTCACCAGGATAAGAATATCCTGGTTAAATTTATCATCATTCATTTGGGTCAGCAGCTCAAATGCTATATTCTGCTCAGTCTCTCAAGTAATTTCTCATGGACTTTCATGTGGTTTAAAAAGAATACAGTGAAGGCAAGAAAGAAGCCAAATAAGTGGACGGAATGAGCTAGTAAAACTGAATGAAACATCAATGGTGCAGCAGACACTATGGCAGCTTATGTCTAATGCTTTCATGTAATCTAGAATACCTCTTTTCTAGTGTAAGTATTGTCAGTGATGAAGCAAAATTCTTCGATCCGGGGTGCACAGATTTCTTCATATTTTCTGCAACCATAATGAAAATGAAGCAGATAATAGATTTAGTTAGTAAAATAAAGAAAAATGAGCAGGAAAATGACAGGTAATGTTATTAATGCGACTGAAAGAGCTTCCAACACATTAACTTATCCATCAATAAACATGCTCATCCTTTAGATGCACACGTGTGCATAAAATGAAGTAACAATGAGCGAAATGTAAGTAATGTCTCATCAGAATTTATAAGATCAGAACAAAATGACTCATGCAACATGTTATGTGGAATGCACTATCCATTATTGTTTTAAGATCCTTATAGACTTCTATTAACTATTATTTGACTTATTAAATTTGTGGAAATTCAATGCATCTCATTTCACTAAATTTAGAATCATTCATACAACTTACGAGGCAATTAGCATGCATGTAACACCAAGCAGTTGGAGTCTTTGCTTCTCAATGAAATTTTCGGAGAGGAATCTATCAATGAGATTAACTGTGAGGTAAAGTGTATCTGGAACGAGCCTATATTCTTCAGAAACCTGAGAAAGGACATACAAAATTATCAGTCTTTACTCCATATTTCCAGATAATACCAATCACAAGGCCTAATATTAGTCCACATTTAGATGACTAATGACTGGTGCATTAAATCGTTTGGAACTTTTTTATACAAAGTGAAGTCCCAATATCTGGTCATCGTATTCTTAACATCTCACAGCTCAACTTGTCATAAGATTTAGAAGCTTTGTGATCCAATAAAGTACATAAATATGAATGAAAATCATATTCATTAGCTTGGGCAGACGAATGTTAATTTTGAAAATTGTCAACACTACAGAGAAGGGAAGATGTCAAAGATGAATGAGAGTCAGACATGCAACAGACTTGTTTTGATAGGAATTGGCACAACAATTGCAATAATATAGTGCAACATAAAAGATAAAAGAGTTCACTCGGTTCTATTTAGAAAAACAAAGAGACAGCTTGTTTCAAGGTATTCAGTTCCGGCAAAAGTGATGTGGTCCTTTATAGCATGTGCCTCAGATGGCTTTTGGGATTACATTACATCTTTACGTACACTGACCTCTACAAGCCAATCAATCAGAATTCCTCGCATGCTTGGAGTGATATCATGCTGCAATCTTTCCATGTAATTTGTTGATGGTCTCTGGTCAAGCTGAGGAAGTAGAAATATCATAAAGTCAGCAAGAATTATGCCAGTTGATAAACAAAATATTTCAAGTCACCAAGAGTAGATTCAAACTTCAAACTAAGCTATTGTTGTTTTACTGCTATCTATTCCTTGATGTTGAGGGTAAAAGAACCCTTTGCATTCCTCTACAAGCCAAAGTTTGGAAAACAATAGCAATAGGATGACTGACTTAGCAAGAGTACTATTGTGGATATTTTGCTGAGTAAAAATCAACAATGACGGTACTTCTCAAACCGATAAGAAGCTCAGTAAATAATAACAATGTGTTTTAACTTTTAACATGTGAAACAGGTGTTTTTCACATCTAACAGTGGACTAAAACTAACTCCACTCAACCCATAAGTCAACTAAGCTTAGTTCCAAGCTTGTTGGGATCGGCTATATGGATTTTTTTCCATTCTGCACAATGTTGGGCTACATCCTCAGAAAGATCAGAGATACAGAGCCATTAACTTCTTACAGATAATAATTAACAGGATGCAAAATGATTGAGGGGCATATCAGAGTAACAATTCAACACAAACCTCTTTTACTCTTGTATAGTTATATATGTCAAAGGCATACAAGCCACAGATTTGAGGATCTTTAATAGTTGAATCAATGTCCACTACACCCTGACCACTTGAGGACTCAACTGTCTTGCAAAATCTACTTTCTTCTGTATAAATCAGATTAAGAGGGAATTCCTTTTAGTAATATGTTAAAGAATAGAAAAATGCAGGTAGGAATATATCATTTAATAAATGTCTTCCTACAATTTAATGCTATTCTATCAGCATTGACCATGTTAACCAGATAAGAATGCTTATGTTTCGCTCACAGGCTAAGTGATAGGATGCTAAAAAGATGATTAAAGGGAACATGCCATTCATGATTTTGGGCAATATTCATATGTGAAAAGGGAAGTAGACCTTTGTTTTGGAGGCTTTGTAGTCCATCGATTACAATTGAAGACACCACTGAATCTGCTGAACTTCCTTCTCTTATGCTGCGACATATTCTTTGCTGTTTTCCATGCTTTTCTGGGGAAGTGATTTCTTGTGCTTCCACCATCCTTATTCTTGACAATTCTTCAGCCAACCTTGTTTTCGCATCCTCTTCAGCCTCCTCTGAGATTTCCATAGAGATGTCAGGCATCTCCACATTCTTCTTGGCCGGACATTTTCTACCCAGCTTGGAAGTCTGTGAACAATCAGAATTAACAAGCTTTTTAACTCCAGAACACGTAACAAGTACCCACAATTTGAAAATCAACAAACCCAACTAGTGAGTTCCATCCCTTTACCTGAACTTTAGCAGCATTGATGCAACCAGTTTCATTTAAATTCTCACAATTTAAGTTGGTCACATCTTTGAGCACTGCCCTTCTCTTATGTTGAAGACCAGAAACCGCAGAGATTAAAGCTTTGGTATCATCTGATGCTGTTCTTTTAGTATTGGCTCTAAGAAAACGCTTGTGGTCCTCTTTGAGAAAAGGTTTTGGGACAGGAGGCAACCCACCTGAAGTCCCCAAAGCTTTAGCCCGCGATCTCGTGATTCTGGTAATGGGCTCTTCAACTTTGGCAGCAACTCTGTTTTCTTCATCCATTTTTTACTGTTTTTGCCTGCCTTCAGGAAGAGCAAAGCATTTTACTAAATTAAATGCCTCTTCATTGAACCTGCAACAACCACAATTCAACATCAAAATTAATCAAACAAAAAAATGAAGCATAATAATCATTTTCCTGAAACTGATTTGAATTTGAATTCCTGGTAAGATCCAGGATTTGTTTATTTAACATCCTACAATTACTAACACACTAAAAAAAACCCTAATCTAGCCAGAAAATCAAACCTATCTCAGCTCTAAACATTCCACAAAATTCAAATAAACTTGAAATGAAGCAAAAAAAAAAAGTAAACGCGCGCCAAGGTCAACAATTTAAGCTTCAAAAAACATGAAAAAAATTAGAAACGCACAATGCAGATTAAAATCCGAAACGTCTTTGAATCACGTGAAAAAAAATAGCGAAACGGAGAAAAGAGAGCATCGACCATAGATCTATACAGAGAGCTACGAAAACAATTAAAAATCGAAACTTAAAATAAAAAAAAAGGCAGTAAAAAGAATCTGCAGCTCTTCTCCTCTGATCGATTCAACAAAAACAGCAACAACTGTCATTTGTATATACGCACTCATTGAAACTCCAAAAATTTACACACACAGAAGAAGAAGAAGAAGAAGAAGAAGAAGAGGAAGCTTACCGAGTACTTGGGAGCTCCGAGACTTCGCTTCGAGAAGTGCGAGCGTAGAGACGGAGAAGGAGAGAGCTTTTTATGCGGCTTTTACAGATACAGAGACAGTAGCAGTGAGTGAGTGAGCGAGTGGTGTAGTGTGGTTTCTGCGTTTTAGATATAACAAGAGCGGAGTGAGAGAGCGTGAGCGGGACGGTGCCACAGTTTAAACTTCCAAAATTCTTTTTTTTTTTTTCTTTTCTTTTTGTTATTTCCACTCCTCTTCTTTTTTGCTGCTTCCAGAAACGACGGGCTTTTTGTATTTTATTTTTATATATTTATTTAGCAAATACATACATTTATTTTATTTATTGGGCAGGTATAGAGTGGGTTCAAAAACTACAGAATTTTTGAAATTTTAGCAATTTAGCACTTTTTTTTGGGTTAATCTTTTACTATATTACATTAAATTTTAAATTTAATGAGTTTAATTTCTATTTTAATTTCACGATTATACATTAATAGAAAAATCGATAAAGTTTTTTGGTAATGTATTTAATTGATTTAATTATAAATTAATTCTTATATATCGTATTAAAATTATTTCTCAATATATAGTATTTTATAATTTTTTAAAAAATAGAAAATGTCTAATTTATATATCAAAATGATATTAATGAGATTTTTATGATTCATTAACAACATTAACAACTAACAACTCTTTTACCAATTCAATTTTTTTTTTCCTAGCCAAGAGGTGTCCTAAATGGGTTTCCAACTGTGGGCGGCGGCACCTTTAAACCTGTCCACATTCAGCCTAATCCTCGTTCGCACTGGGTCGGCCCACTAAGGGGTAAAGTGCTCTCAGATCAAAATTTTTTTTATACATGAGCGGAGTTCGAACCCCTGACCTCACTTAAGGGATGAGAGTGCCAAACCACTCATACCAACCCTGATTGGTCCAATTCAATTTATTTTTAAAATTATGCTAGGATGATTGATAGATGATGATATGTACAAAATGATATGTAGGAATTCTAATAGTAATTTTGATTGTGAAATAATTTGAATTGCAAATATAATGTTCCTATTAGTAATTTTGATTGTGAAATAATTTGAACTCCAAATATAATGTTCCTATTAGTAATTTGATTGATAAAAATGCAATATAATTTACCAATTCCATTACAACAAATTATCGCTCCTCTTATCAACCCTTTAATGAAGGAAAATGAACATAATTTTTCAATTTGTCAACTACTTAAGGAAGGATGTTGTGTTTTTTTCTCAAGATTAGCATGCTAAATAGATGGAAAAAATGATACCAAAAATACCAGTAAAATTTAGGCTGGCGTAACCTCCCAAAATTTTGCAATTGGGGGTTCACATACATTTTACTAATTTACTACTAATTGTATAGAGAGAGTTGATTAAAAAAATTTTGGCATGCTTAATGAAGTATTAAGAATGGAAATGGGTTATCATTAGTGAATATATTTGAATGATTTTATCTTTGAGAGGGAATGTGCAATGTGGTGCAGAAAATGATTAAATTATACATGGAAACATCATTACTTTGTTTTTGATTTTTTCTTTTTAAATAATGTATACTAATCACATTGACAGTAAATTACAAAGAAAGTGCAATCTATGTGTTTTTAAATTTAAAGGATGAATCTGATTAGTCTTTTTAAAAAAAAAATAATAATCAAACTTCTCATCCTCTTTGTTTTTGACTTTACATTTTGTTTTGTTACTGCTTTGATTTTTTGTTTTCACTATTATAAAAGAATTTTGATTCCAAATAAAATTAGATATTTCATTATATTTTGACTATCGAACCAACACTACTGCCCTTATGATGCAAAATTTGGTTGGGGGCTCTAAAAAAATTTGAAAAGAAGAATCCATGAAAGCCACAATTCAGTAATGCAAGACAAAAAAAACATGCACAAAAGTAGGTGAATTGGAAAGTCTCTATGATTATATCCAAAAATAGTTGGATCCAATAATAAATTTTGTGGTTGAAAAGTTGTTTAATTTAAAAATGAAATCCATAGTATGAAAAGGAAAAGTTCAATCTCATCATGGCTTATTATTGTTAAGGGGAGTGGGGATCGAACTCATAATCTCATCTTATAATATTCATCATCCGAGTCATTAGACTATAAAAAAAGAACAATTAATTATCCTTATTTTACCGAGGTGTTTGCTTTTTAATAGTAAAGTATTTATTTCCCATCTCAAAATTTTCACTATAACCTTCATGAGTTTCTTCATTTTATTTCAAAAAATTATTTAATTTCTATTATTATAAAATTGAAAATCAAAAATTTACTCAAATTTGTGAGGAAATTTTATGGTTTTTTTTAACAAATTTATGTTGATATTTGATTAAGTTTCAAGAAAGTGGAAATAAATAAAAATCCAACTATTAAGCTATATTCACTCCATTTTTAAGAGCCTCTAAAAAGGTGGACCCATAGTTTTTAACACAAAAAGTGCAAGGGTGGGTCCAAAAACATTTTCAATGGCGCCTCTAGTTGGCCCAAGAGGAGCCTTAGGTGGCCCAATAAGTTATTCAAGTATTAAAAAAAGACTACACACATGGCAGAATCTAGAAAAACCTAATCTAAAATGGACAAAAAAATCAAAAGAAAAAAGAATATATAAAAAAGAGGTTGTATAAAAACTCTAATTAAAAAATGGATTGTTGGCCAAAAAAAAAAAAATGGAGTCATATTAAAAAAAAATAAAAAGTAAAAAATGGAGTCCATCTAATCAAAACCATAGTTCATTTTGAAATGATGAAGAACATTGACTTAAGAAGTCATTTTTTATGTATATAAAGAAGAAAAAAAAAAGGATTAGGGTTATGTTTGTATGGAATATGGACACTTTTAAGTGCATGTGGAAATAAATATATACCAACTTCACTAGAGCCAAGGACATGGTCCCCTTTATCTTGGGTCCTCTTTAATCTCTCTCTGGCAGTGCCATCATCTTCCACACCTAATCTTATGCTCAATTGTATATGAAAAGAGATGGAAGCAAGATTTGACAATGAGCACAACAAGGTAGGAAGGAGCCCTTATAGGGAAATGAAGAGGAGTTGTTTTCAAATGGGACAGGACATGCATGGGGCCTTAAAATTCATATCAGAATTCTTTATTTAAGAGATTTTATTTTTGAATTTTTTTAAGCATTGTAATAAATAACACATTGGTATGATGGTTGAAGGCAATTAAATTAAGATATTGGGTTAGCACTAGTTAGAATGTGGCTGGCTGCATGTGTAACCTAGAAGATGGATGATGATGATTCAAACTTGACAAACATTTTCCCCTTTAAAAAATTTTATTCTATTCAAATAATAAAAACTCTTTTTAAAATACTAAAAAATTACATATTGTAAATGGTTAAATTCCTTCTACCATGTTAAATATATATATATTATAAAAACAAAAGACTGAAAATGATCAAGATTCTGTTTAACATTTCAAAAACAAAAGGAACATATTGGAGATTGCCCTTTTTCTTTTCCAGTTTCTGTAGTTTAAAGGAACCCCCCAATGTGGCAATTTAATATTTGTTTTCCAGTCATAATCACACTGATTTTTGAAATCTTCAGATTCCAAAGGCACATGTTAGTTATGCAGAGAGAGGGAAAGCTACTCTTTTCAAAACTTTTGTATTTGACTGCAATTTAATCAACACTTTACAGCCACTGAGTGAACTAAAGGCATAACATAAGACCATGCAAAACGACAAAAGGATTCAATTTTAAAATGTTTGCTTGTTTGTTAGTTTTATCTTCATGCTTCTAGTTCATTGTCCCCCACAGACCATGGTTAAATCTAGTAAAAGAAGTTAGTTCATTTTTACTGCATGAAGAAAAGATAGTGCTGGTACAGCCAATATTGCAGCTATTAGACCCACTACAGTGCATTGTAATATCAGAGAATTGCAATCTACCCACTTGAATTTTTGAAAACTTAGATCTAGACTCCAATCTGTCAGCTCCTCATGCGAAGTACAGATTTCTTTAACCAAAATGATTAGTGTACTTGTAAACATGTGCAGAAATTGGTTAGTTTATTTCTGTAAAATCTGAAATGTGTGTACTTAAATATAACTTCCTACCTTCTTTGGTTCTGTTTTGTCAGGAAACTTTGTTCTTCCTAAAAGGAAATTAAACAAAGAAATGCTTATTCCTGTAAACTAATACACATTCTGATAAATTTCAGAAATAAATAAGATGAAGAAGAATGTAATGCGATGTATGGTCCAAACTAGTATTTCAGATGACACCACAAATTCAAAGAAGAGCTCAAAAAGCTGAAAATATCGATTCTATTATGTGCGCAGGCATAGACAATGTATATTCCAATTACAGGAAGCATACGATAAAAATACAGATAATATACATTCCTGTTTCAAGCTAAGAATCCTTGTGAAAGGTTACCATGAAGTTACGAAAATTGATGTACTGCCGGCTTCATTTCTTTCTGATGCCTTGGTTCCTATTATTATTTCTTCCACTGGGGCAACCTTTGCACCACAACCTGCGCCAATCAAAAGAGCAGATATCCATTCAATCTGTTAAATGCGGAACCTTCAACCCCAGTTATTGTTGTTCTACTACAAGAATGTGATTTTATGTTGAAAAATTTATAAGATAAATGTCGTCAGCAAGTTTTGAGAGCATAACTTATGCGAATGCAACTTCGAATATGAGTAGCCATACCTTGCCAGAGTTCTCTTTATTTCCAACTATAGTTTGACAAGCGAGCCTCCAGGATTCAGGTTTCTGCAAAATTAGACTTCACTTACAGTATTCCCACTAAAAGGAGAAAGCAAAAAAACAGAAAAGACGAACATAACTTCACTCATTGTGAAGAAATAAAATCTACACTACACTCACCAAATCCAAGAATCACACGTACATTACTATTCAACTTTCACTACATACAACAAGCAAATAATTGTATCATAATAAAAAATTCACCACCAGAACATGCTATTTCAAAAGCTGAAGCACCCACCAAATCACACATACATGTTTAAGCTCATTTGCGCACTTTGGCAAGCTAAATGCAAGAATGAGAGTAACGATTGATATAGATGGTAATGCAAAGTAAAGAGAGTAGTACTCTACTACCTTCTTCAAGTACCGGAGTTCAGTGTTTGTTCTTTCATTCAAAAGATCTTTTCCATCAAGAATCTGGCACATAGTAACCAATCAATCAATCAGTCAATCCAAGTTCTTATAAAAATAAAATTCTCCAATCACAATACAATACCTCTACAATGCAAGTTCCACAGCTTCCACCTCCTCCGCAGTTCATTGCTTTGCCCTGTTCCATTAAAGTCCATATCATCAACAAGTTTAACACCATTTACAAATTCGGCGCACACTAGAATAAATTAACGTAACAAACTAACGTACACATGATGCGTTCTTAATTATTAATCAAAAGAGGAAAAAAAAAAGCGCGGTAACTTACATACGCAGCGTAAAGCTCGATCTTGTTATCCAACATGATGTTCCTTAATAGCTTCTCTCCGCTTATCGCTTTAGCTCTATCCACGGCAAATTTCCCGTCGCCGTCTGCCTTCGGCTGCCGCCGCCGCCCCCACCAACGTCACCACCGCCATTGCATCATTATATTTGTAAACAATAATAATACTAATAAAACAGTCTTAACAGAAAATACCTAATAAACTGATACCTACCGCAATGAATTCGAGCTCAATTTCAGGCTTTTCCGTCACTGGAGGTGAAGATCCTGATGAGCTTGAAACAAACGTCGCGACGGCTCTCTTTTTCGAAATAAATGAACTCCGAGATTTATTTCCGTTGCCGGAAAAGTACTCCGGCGGCCGCATTGATACGTGACTAAAATTAATGGCTGCCATTGTTTCTGTCTTCAACTATCCTTCCCTGAAGAATGATCTTTTAGCTCTCAGTCGAAGGGTAATTTCGTAATTCCGGACCATAATCTGTGCTCTATATTGCGCCACCTGAAACCTTCAATTATGTGCTAATGAGGTACCTAAATCGCAGTCGTTTCTCTCTATACGCTGCTTCAAACCCCACAACGACATGTCGTTTTTCAGTCTTCTTCTCTTCCTCCTCAGCAGAAGACAGGCCGCCACCTCCTCGCCGCCGTTATAAATGGACCGTGCCGCCACTGCCGCCTCCTCAGCAACTCTCCTCTCCGACTTCAAACCCTAGCTATTCACATAATGACTCCTCTACTCTCTGCAACCTACTCAAGGACCCGAACCTCAAGCCTGGACCGTCTCTGGAAACCGCCTTGGACCGAACCGGAATCAAACCAGAGACGAGTCTGTTACAGGCGGTGTTTGATCACTTTGATTCCTCTCCTAAATTGCTGCACGCTGTGTTTCTTTGGGCTGAGAAGAAACCTGAGTTTCAATCCTCTGCGACGCTGTTTAATTCAGTGATCAATGCGCTTGGTAAAATTAAGGAATTTGATTCTGCTTGGTGTTTGATTCTTGATCGGATTGGTTTGGTTTCGAGTGACACCTTTGCAATTCTGATCAGAAGGTACTCTCGAGCAGGTAGAGTCTTGTTTCGCGCAATTTCATATTTAAACTTTAATTAGGTATTTTGTAATATTGAATTGCGATTGTGTAAATTGGAGCTGTGTTTTGTGCAGGAATGGCCCAATCTGCTATTAGGGCATTTGAATATGCAATTAGTTTAAATTTTAGTTGCGTTTCCTTGTTGGAAATTTTGTTAGATTCACTTTGTAAAGAAGGGCAGGTTAGAGTAGCTAAAGAATATTTTGATAGGAAAAAGCAATTGGACTCTTGCTGGGTTCCCTCTGTTCGAATGTATAATATACTGTTAAATGGCTGGTTTAGGTCAAGAAAACTTAAACATGCAGAAAAACTTTGGTTGGAAATGAGGAAGGAGAATGTCAAACCGAGCGTTGTAACATATGGCACTTTGGTTGAAGGGTACTGTCGAATGCGCCGTGTTGAAAGGGCGATTGAATTGGTGGATGAAATGAGAAAGGAAGGAATACAACCGAATGCAATGGTATATAATCCAATTATTGATGCATTGGCTGAAGATGGAAGGTTTAAGGAGGTATCAGGGATGATGGAGTATTTTTTGCAATCTGAATCAGGCCCCACAATTTCTACTTATAATTCTTTGGTTAAGGGGTATTGTAAGGCTAGAGATCTCGTAGGTGCTAGTAAGGTACTTAGAATGATGATTGACAGAGGCTTTGTTCCGACCCCTACAACCTATAATTATTTCTTTAGGCATTTTTCAAAATTTGGGATGATTGAGGAAGGAATGAATCTCTATACCAAGATGATTGAATCTGGATACACCCCAGATCGGCTTACGTTCCATCTTTTGTTAAAAATGCTGTGTGAGGAAGAGAGATTGGACTTGGCTGTACAGATTAGCAAAGAAATGAGAGCCAGGGGATGTGACATGGACTTAGCCACGAGCACCATGTTGATTCATTTACTTTGCAAAATGCATAGATTTGAAGAGGCATTCAAGGAATTTGAGGACATGTTACGGAAGGGTATAGTTCCTCAGTATCTTACCTTCCAGAGATTGAATGATGAGTTAAGGAAATGGGGAATGGTTGAGATGGCACGGAACTTACGTGATATGATGTCTTCAGTCCCTCATTCAACAAACTTGCCCAATACATATAGTACAGAACGAGATGCATTACGGCGTGCAAGGAGATCATCCATATTGCAGAAAGCTGAAGTAATGTCTGAAATACTGAAGACTTGTAATGATCCAAGAGAACTTGTTAAGCATAGAAGTTCATCACAAAATCCAGTATCAAGTGCAAATCAGTTTATCAAAGATATTAAAAAGAGGGCCAACTACACATGAAGTTACAAATAGTGAAAGGAAATAACTCTTTAATGCAAGTGATCAAGGCTTTTAGTGGCAAGATTGTATTGTTATTAACTGCCATAGTCCCAATGAGCATACTAGCCCCTCTTGCTCTCTTGTCCATCACATTCACCATATCTGCTCTTTCATTGAATAGTCATCTCTGAGCTTCTCTATTGAGCCATTATCAATTGCTTTGCTCTTGTTCTAAACCAACACTGTTCACCATATCAGTTCAACAGGTTCGTGTTCTCACTCTCGTTCTATTTCTCTCTTTAGACTATGGTTTAATTTTGTTGTTGTCAGTTCTTACAGTTGGTAGGTTTCTGGTATTGAGTTACATGGATTTTAAAATATTCCATGTGGTAATGGTATATGCACAGTGCTCCTTTAGTCACATCACTGACTCAATAAAACCTGTATAATGAAAGAGGTCATAAAAAAGTTCCTTTTTGTTGAAAACCCCCATCTGAAACTGAAACTTTTGTTACCATAATAATACAGGGAATGATCCAAGCCAAGACTACAATGGCTTTTACTGACGTTGTTAATTATTATGAGATTTCATAAATATTCCTAATCATAGTAACTGCTATAACGTGCAATGGACTTGCAGTGTGTCGTGTTCTTTTTTAGTTCATTAAATTTTTTATGTTAAATGTTACAATACTTGAGTTTGATACTGTGATCACAATTGCATGAGGGTATATTCACAAATATCCGATTGCAAAGCATGTATTGCATTGTCAGCTAGGATGAAGTATCCAGTGGACTGGATTCTGTGTTTGCAGTACCTATCAAGTATTAACTAATGCTTTGGGTGCTTCTATGGAGGAAGCAGACAGATGCCATGGAAGAAATATTCAAATATGTTTGGATTTTGTAGGCTTTTGTTTTATGGATGAATTAGGAATCCTGAAAACTAAAACCAAAACAAAGTGAAGTAGACTATTATATTATCTGCATCATTTCCACAACAGCTTTCGCAGCATCTGCTGTGAAGGAAGGCTTTATTGCATACTTCTGAATATCGCCTCCCACGCTAGTTATCAATTAGCTCAGGCTTCATTTACTAGCTTTGGGGTTGAATCATTCACTATGGATATGTTATATGTGCATTCATCATTTTCTTGATGCTTTTTATTCATATCTTGGAGTGACAGTGCTTGAACTTAGATTCAGACGCAATCTGGGCAAGTCCTTTGGTACATTTTATCCCCGAATCTTGCTATATTTGAATTTTTTTTTATTTTAATGAATAAAAAGATTTATGTGAGTGTGTTCTTTATTTGAAATGTGTTCCATTAATTAATTTATTTTTTTTTGTCTTACATTTATGTTTCAGGTCCATCTCTCCTCACTCTCCCAATTGAAAAAAGACTCTTACAAATTAATGTGCCATTAGACGTATTGCCCCGCTATCGTACTGCATTAATTTCTCTAAGTTTCAATCAAAGGTATTGCCCCGCTATCGTACTGCATTGATTTCTCAAAGTGACTTCAACCAACTCTTTTTGATTGTGCTTTGAAAAGTGAAGCTTCTTTTTTTTTTTTTTTTTTTGTTACAATTAACACTGCCACCAACGTACTGCTACTTGCAAAACTGAAGCCCCTATTACTATTAGTCAACTGTCCTGAAATTGATGGATCCAACAATCTATTAAATATGAGTTGTAGACTTTTGCAACAACTTTGTCTCTCATTTATTTATTACAAGAACTTTTTTGAATTGATTGTTAAGAATTCATTATTTTTTTCTTTTTGTACGAATGAATCAGCACGTATTTCCCACGAAATCAATGGGAGCTGATATTTTTGTGCTTGCAAAATGGCACTGTTCATTTGCTTGTAATAGTCATTCCATAAGTTAAAGGTTTGTATTTATTATGTATTCTATCCTACCTGTTTCTCAAGCAGTTTACGGTAACTTTTGTGATACATGTTTGGTGATGGCTTCTCCAATATATGTTCGATTTTAGATTCAAAAAACCAGTGTCCTGTATTTTATTTATCTGAAATTAAGTAATGCCATTGAATTGTTATATGTATAGGGTAGCAAATTAAAAGAAACCAAGCTTTGAGCTGTTTGACAAGAAGCATATTTTGGAGAAACTGGCCCAAGAAGATAGATAGATACTCGAGGATTTCCACACCAAATGAAAAGAGAAGATCAAATTTAGCATAATTTGATAAAATCATTAATAATTTTCTGATAGCCCTATTTGTAAAATTTAAAGATCTATCTATAGCAAGTACCAATTAAGGTTTATGCCTAATTGGCAGATAGATAAAAAATTTTATATGAAAATTAATCTGCATTATTGTTTGCTATAAGAATCTCTTTTGTTGTGGTGTTGGGGTGGGGATAGTTTTAAAATTGAAAAAATTGAAGTTTGGAGCATGTAGAACGAATACAAGTGTAGTGGGGACAGAATCCTTATATGATATAGGATTTGACAAAGTTATCTATGAAAATAATAATAATGGTCCACAAAAGAATATATGAAGAGTGTAAGAAACACCAACACCACCATTTATTCTGTTATGCACACAGTTGAATTTGTTCCCCGCTTTTTTGGATGTGATCTGCTCATTATTAGGGAGCTCTTTTTACTTTTTAGCTTTTCATATTTTCATTTATTTCTTAA
>CATIWK010473035.1:0-12013 GCA_949634005.1 Mallotus japonicus
AGATTTTGAAGTCCATGGAGCCAACACAGGTAATTCAGTCCAATAAACAATTTCAGTCTTCCAACCCTATAAAGAGAAAAATCTCTGATTTGTTGGAGACTGAATGAGAAGCAGCTCACACAGACGGTCATGGCATATTTATGTTGAAGAACATACCATACCCAGGCTTGCTTTTACATTTCTTTCCAAGTATCAACCAAAATCATTGATTTCAGTTGATGTATGACTAGCGGGCTAAGTTTTTTCCTCTTACTGAATAACAAGCACTGGATACTGGACCCAAACCGTGGCGGTGATGATGACTGAGCATCCCACAAGAAAAAATTATTTGGTCAAAATTGGACATGGTTTTTAAGGTATTGTTTGTTTGTGGATAGAGATCAATGAACCATATTGGACATGCACATGGTTCATGCATTATATGAGCATAAAAAAAAACCCAAATAGCTAATCAAAGAGGTCGGCATGTCATTACATTCACACTAAAGCATAAAATAGAAAAAACAAATAAATTTTTGGGTGTGCATTTTTTTTATTAAACAAATGAGATAAGAAGAAATGATTTTAGAATTGTTTAATCAAGTAGGTCTTTGTTGAATTTAAGATAAATTGGCATGGCAGCCCAGGTTCATTGTAAGCTTTTCATGCCAAAATTGTTCTTTTCCAATCTCTTATTAATTTATTTGTGGAGTTTTTAGAATATTCTTCTTTTTATCAATCAAAACCTCTTCTCAATCTCTATAAATTTCTTCCAAATCGTACATTTTTACACGTATATTAAATTTTATATATTGTAAATTGACATATATTCTTATATAATTTTTTTTTTTGTCTAAATTTCAAAGTATAAAAAGTAAGCAGAATGTATGAGTCAATTACGTTCAAATTGGTTGGTGTTGACATTATTTTTTCAAAATTTAGATGATATTCACTGTATGAGAATTAATGATTATCATATGGAACTTGAAAAGCTTTTTTTTTTTTTTTTAATTGATATTTGGAAGAATGTTCATTCATTGGGAGAGAGCATTCTAGAGCAACAATATCATGTGACACGCACGTTTCTTTTGCAGGGCCTTATACGTATCTATGCTTTCTATGTTGTTACTAAAAATATTTTCATCAAAATTCAAATTCAAAATTATATATATATATATCATAAAAATAATAAAAATTAAATAATTTATATATTAATATGTTAAAAATTCGATCTTTACATTCATCTTCCTCCTCCATTCAAGAAAAATATATTCAAAAAATCATGAAAATAAAGAAATTTATAAGTAATTACACTGAATAATAACTGGATTAGTTTATTATTTCCAATTTGATTTGTATAATAAGCTCTTAGAAATCATTATTATTACACTCATATGAAGAGATGGAATAATTTAAGATATGAGAGAAAACATAAAACTTCAAAACTCTAATTTTTTATGTGGAATATTATTTAGGACAAAAGAAAAAAAACAGGGATACGTGCAAAATGAATGAGCCACAGAAAAAAGAAAAAAAAGGGCCAGAAATGTATAATCAAGGGAGTCTGAATTATGAGATTCAAAAAAAAAAAAAAAAAAAGGGAGTCTGAATTATGATGATTTTGTAGGGTTAGGCTATCATGATTCAATTCAGTGAAGCTGACTGCTCCCAGTCTCCATCTTCAGGATAGCAATGTGTAAATAGTAGTCCATGACTGACGCGTACGTGCATGTGCATCAAACACACTTTCCAAATTTATGATGTGTTTGTTCTAAAAAGATGCCTGTTTCATCCTTGCAAAATATTGCACATTCTTGGCAATTAACAACTACTAAACCTACCTCATCATTTAAAAAAAAAAAACCTAATAAAAGGATAAGAGATATAGCCCTTGTTTGATTCAATTCTACTAAGAAATTCATTTCATTTGCAATAGAATTCATTTATAAATGAATTTTTATTAATAAAATGTGTTTGGTTCAAATGAATAGTTTATGAAAATAATTTCAAATGAATTCCATATTTTGTTATATTGTGTTTGGTATAAATCTTGAATTCAAGTTTTTATCAAAAATATCCTTTTAAATATAAAGATATTTTTGAAAATAAAAATAAGGATGGATATTTTAGTCATTTAAAATTATAGATTTAAAATTTGTGAAATTCATTTTGAAATCTCAACCATTTTGATAGAATTTAGTTTAGTTATAATCAATTTCACAATTTTAAAAATTTGGAATTGCGAATGAATTCTATACAAAATTCATTTAAACCAAACATACATTATTTAGATTTGCAAATGAATTCCATAAGAAATTCATTTATACCAAACACATTCATAAAGTTCAAATTATACTATAATTAATTTATAAAATTATTTATTTCCTACCATATCATCAGTATTTAAATTATTTGAAATGGTAATGGAGAAAAATCGTTAAAAAAAAAAAAGATATATTTCTGCTAATTAACTTAGATATGTCACCAGCTTTGTGCCTTTGTTGAAGTCTTATCTAAATTTTTATGAACTTTTTAGCATTTTTCTTGTTTAAGTATATTGGGGAAGGTCGGAGAGGGACGGGACGTGGCTCATAAAATTCAACTATTTACGTTTACGTGTGTGTAAGGGTTTGTTTGAGAGAGGTGTAAAAAAGGGGAAGTAAAGGAACCGAAGATAAGATGATGCTCGTGTATTTTTGTTTGGAAGGATGATTGTAATTGAAGGGTATCGGTACAAAAGGTTACATGAAGTCCGTCCTTTCGTACCAGAAATTTTATAATGTTTTTCAATGATTTGGAAGATTAAATTAATAATATTAAACTATTTAAAATTTATTCATGTGATATTGGATTTTAATTTTTATCACTTTAATTAAATATTAATTTTTTATTAGTTTAAATTTTCAACTCATTAAAGATAATAACATAATTTTATATTTAAATAAATATAATAATATTAATATTCATGTTGTTAGAATCACGTTTTTTAATGCATAGAGAAAAAATTAGCAATATATTATTATTAATATTATTTACCAATTTAATTTTAATTAATAATTCGTAAACTCATTTTCTCAAAAAATAAAATAAAATAAAAATTTCAACCCCAATATATAATTGCTAACAATTATTTGAGTAAAATAAAAGTAGCACATATGACGGCTAGCAATTATATTATTAAATTGTATTTGTGGTCTTTACGACCTCATCATGTAAATTACTACGTTGATCTCTTTTTTAATGACCCTTTTTTTTTAATAAAGAGTATAGATATTGTAACAGGATGAGATTTTTGTAAAGATCCCATCCATGTATTTTTTTTTTTAAGGACCCATCCATGTATTTCTGTAGCAAGATTTGTGTTTTTTAAATTACATAATAATAACAGTAATATCCATGTAGTTTAGAATTATATTTTTTTAAGCATATAAATTATTATTATTATTAAGAATTGAGAGTATTTTTGACTTTTAAATACATAACTCACGATTCTTAATCATTTTCCCAAACAAAAGAGCATAATATAACTCTTATTTTCACTTCATTTCTTCTCAAACAAGAGTTATGTAAAACATTTTCCCTTGCCCTACCTTTGCTTACATTTTCTATCCTTACCCTTACTTACCCTTGTTAAATGAATCTCTAACTCACCGCATTTAAATAAGGTGTAAATAGTCTCTTTTTTAATGTTGTGTTAACAATATGGATCTTCTGTATTTATATCATATCGATTAGTCTATTTAACTCCTATAAATAAAAAATGTCTTGAATTCAATTCTTATATACAAAAAAAAAAAAAAGTGTTGAAAAAGTTTTATTCTCTTATAGATCGACCTAATTTGTACTCCAAAATAGTTAAAGCGCTAAATATCGGATATCAGTGATATCAGATGAAAAAATGTGTGTCACATTCAATTATTCATTAATATATATGAGCTAATTATACAATTTAATATTCAATATTTCAATTTAACTGTAATAGGGAGGGGAGAAGTAAAGATCGAATCCATAACCTATAGATATATTAAAATGAATTATACCACTAGACTATTTAATTAACCTTGAGTTATAGTTCATGCAATGATCATTCAATATTAACTAGATACAATATAAATCAATTAGTAGGGTAAAATTTTTTAAAAGCATCTTCAGTGGTACTTGAATAATAATTAAACATGATATTCATTAAAAAAGAAAAAAGATTAAACATGAGATTAATAATAAATTGATGATAACCAGCAGGATGGAAATGTAATTAACATGTTGGTATTTTCAAGGGATATATGTCTCTTTTGGATAAGAAGATGCTCCAAATCTTAACTACTGTATCATATTTCAATATTAAACTAAAAAAAATGATTTGATCTGATTTGATATTATATACTTCATATTTATCACTAGTTTCATTGAATTAAGTTTAATATATATTATATTAAAACATTTATAATTAAACCTCTCGTGTTGTGTTACTGATTCCCATATCATCATGAATGTGCCTTGTGCTTTGTATAATCCAAATTTTGTATTTGTCTGCATGACCAAATCTGCTCCCCAGAGATCTTTGCAATGTTCAATTAGGAGATGTTTCAAGAAAAAAACAAAAAATGTATACATTTGTTTGCTCATGAATTGAATTTTGGGCTAATTAGAACATCTCTTACCATTCAAAATATATATCATGTGAAGGTGCATGGAAAATTAGAAAGTTAATTAGCAGATATATATATATATATATTCAATGAATGTGCAGAGAGTCGTAAATTACATAACAAGAGATAGTCACAATTTACATAAACAATCTTTCTTCTGAATTAATATGTACGAAGCCGCCTTCTAATTTTATCATGCATGAATCTCCATATAAGACTTGTAAAGGTTTAGAGATAATATTAAAAAATAAATTGAAATTTCAATTTTTTTAAATTTATATCAAAAGAAAATATACTTAAAATTAGGCCATCAAAATTGAAATATGTATATACTGACAAGTTAAACTTATGAAAAATTGAGATATATATATAGTAACAATTAAGCTTAACCTATATATTTATATTGGATAATTTCTAGTGGAAAATTCAAAAATTCATTAAGATGGGTACATTTTGATTGCTAAAATATATTGAACCCACACAAAGACATTTTTCGTGGAAAACGAAATACATATCATAGTCATAGTTTCTTTGAGGTTTCAAACTTCAACTTTTTTAAGTAGTTGAAGGTTTCTTTCTTCTTATTGTTCATTGTATGAGACAAGGGTTTTGCGTGTGCATGCATTTAACAGATGAAGATTGCGAGAAAAACAACCAAATCTTATTCATGAAATAAAAATTATGCATCTTATGACCCAATCAATTAATGTCATACCAAAAAAAAAAAAAATATTTCGAAGTTCAATTCTGATAGGATGTATATTTAATTTCCAGATTATTAATCTGACGAACATTTTTTTCTTCCCAATATACATATTCTAATATGGAAAAGAAAATGAATTTGTTGTGTAATACAAGTAAAAAATGAACATTAATCTGACGAACATTTTTCCATTTTGAAAATTATTTAAAAAATGGAAAAGAAAATGAATTTGTTGTGTAATACAAGCAAATCAACAACTTTTATTTTATTTATTTTGTATATGAAAATGAGTTATATATTTTATGAAAAAAAACCACACGTTTTATGAAAATGAGTTATATATTTTATGAAAGTTAAATTTTTTCTCAAGTACGTACCACAAGTTACTATCTTTTAGTAAATTATTATTATTTTGTAAATTTAAAATATTTTTATAGAATAATTTAAATAATTTTACTTTATTTACAATAAAAATAATCAAAAGTACAAATATTTTAAAATAAAATAGAAAAATAGTATATATATTTATTTATTTATTATTTTATAAAAAATAAAATGTGTTTTTATAAATCTATCTTTTATAATTATATAAAAAATGTATTTTTATAATTATATAAAAATGCATTTTGTTAAAATGTATTTTTATAATTTGTAAGATGACCTCCCAGTTGTTCAAAAAAAAAATTATATATTTTTCACAAAGTGTTAGTGTTATTATATAAAATTAATATTATTTAAGAAAACCAAATAATTTTTTTAAAGAGTTATATATTTTATGAAAATAATTTTTTTTCGCAAGTACCACAAGTTACTTTTTTTTTAAAAATTTAAAATATTTTACTAAAAAATTAAAATACATTTTTTACAATGAAATAATTAAATAAAGTAAAAAAATTAATTAAGATAAATATATAAAAAATTTAATAAACATAAAATTAATAATTAATAATTAATAATTAGTTATATCTTTATATTTTTTCATAAATTAAAATGAATATCCTTAAATAAAACAAGTTATTTTATTATAGAATAAAAAATTACAAATAACTACCTTGTGATTTCATTCGTTTTCAATTAGAGTTTAAAAATTTATAACTAGCATGAATTTCAATTTTGCATATACCACATTATCATTTTTAACGATATTAATGTGTATTGTCTTTAATTGCTAACATACTGAATAAGATAGTTCTTTATCACAAAAAAAACCACACGTCTTTAAGAGAAAATGAATGAAACTATCCAATAGTTATTTATATTTTCCAAAAATAAAATCACTCTAGAATATCACCAAATTCAACTACCATGATTTGTGGGAAACCAATAATGTCTATATATATATATAATTCTTTTATAAATAAAATCAAACAAACAATGGTCCAGTTTTATTACAAAATCAAATATGATTAGTTTAGGTTTGATTTGGTTTGTCTTATGGTTTTGGTTGGTATCAAATTGATTGCTAAACTATCAGCAAAATTATTTAGAGTATCATATGAATATAATTCTTAAGCATCCCAACAAACAAATAGAAATATTTGTTCAAAAATCTTTCTTGTTTTAATGCACTAAGTCATGTGCTAAGATCTCAAAAAATCCTGGTTTTTTATTTGTTGAAAAAAAATTTTGGATTAGTCAGAGTTTAATAGACTATGACACCAGTAGTTCAGACTGAAAAAAAAAAAAAAAAGCGAAACAAAAGCTCAAGTTTCTAAAAGTTCAGTAAAGTATCCCTTTCCTGCCAGTTGAAGCAGGTGAGCGAGTGAGCAAAGAGAAAGCAATTCAGTCAGCTATACTTTTTGAATTCGAAACATCTTAATAAAGATCTCTATTTCAGTCACTACTGGAGTATCCTTAAAATATCTGAAGAAATCAGTTGTCTACCATAACTTGGCATTGCTACACAAAAGGAAAGGCTAGTAGGAAAACCACAGACAAACAAAGTATCTCATCAGCAATTTAGTGGCTGAATGACAAGTTGTATCTCCTCCACCAAGCTTGAAGAGAGAAAAATGTTTGCTGCAGATGCCATTCCTATCAATCCAGTCCTCCATTATTTCACCTTCCTGTTGCTTGACATAGTGGCAGCATTGCAGGAAGTTGAAACATTCATCACCAACAACATTCAACAACGAAATAGACATCTCTTCATACTAAGTTCCAAACTGGTGAATGTATGTACATTTGACATTAAATCAAAAACTGAGGAAGGAGAAAGCTCAGTGACATTAACAAGGGATATTAGAATTGAATAGAAACATTTGCCTGGTCCTTTTTTTTTTTTTTTCTCCCATGCCTATGTACAGATGCCTGCCTCTTACGAGTCCTGCTTACAGAGATGAAGAAAACTAAGTAAAAAGATGAAACACTTTTTTTTTTTTTTTTTTTTGCATTTCAGTTTCTTCAATCATACAATCCCTCCTGCTCCCATACTTCCACCAGAAAATCAACCATTTCCTGAAAATTCAGAACAATCAACAAATGCTGAAAAGTGCTGCAATAAAAACCAGGAAAACAGAAACAGCCAAACTTACAGAGAGAGGAATGGGCCGAGGGAACGGATTTCTGGTTCCAAGTAAACCTTCATAAGTTGCATTCCAACTGAAAAGACACAGCTGGTCAACATGATAAAAGGTTGAATGCAAACTGTATAATCTAGACTAATTAAACTAAGATGATGATTTCTTTATATAAAAGCATGTACATTGTTAAAACTGGTACCACATCACATTTCCAAAAGTTTTTGAATGACATGTTCTAAGATTTTGAAAGAAGCAAAAAACAGGGGCTGGACAAGGTCAGTTAATAGTCCTGGCTTAGAGAGAAACTCCTTTTAATAAGGTGAAAATATAGCTCCTCATATGCTAAATGAATGACCAGAATGTAATTTCAAAAGAAAAATACCTTAATTTACGTTCCCATCTATGTTGGGTTTGACTCCTGGAAGTGTTATTCCCAGTCCATTGAAGCCTGCTTTGTTGCCAGAGAAGGAGACCTGTACACAAGACTAGATCAATATCACATATATCCAAGTTGCTCACAATTATGGTTCTTATTAGGCAAAAATTATGGAAACTACAGTGTCAAGTATACCAACCCTGAATTAGTCCATGTTACTATCATAATTCACAGAAGTGACAACCATGATTTTATCCAATAGCAGCAACAGTGGTAAGCAACATTTCTTCGGAAATTATCACAAAATGAGGTAAAAGAACTAGAAACATACCATGATTTACAAACTCAGAATTGCTGTTCATGCCACTGTTGCTGCTACTCAGATTTGCATTAGATACACTGATCGATGAAACGCTTCTTTGAGATTGAATAGCACTGTTCTCCAAATCACAAGTGCTGGTACTCCAAAAGTCTTCTGATAAGCTAGGTTTCTTCACTGCCCGCCCTTGTATTCTTAATCCTTTTGATGGCTCATCCACAGCGATAATCGGTGTGGGTTTAGAACAGCATCCAAAACAACCACTGCTCTGTTTCAGACCAAGTTAAACCATATGTGGAAGAAGAGCTAAGATTGGCAATGGCTACAACATGTTTTCTTTTGTTCCCTGTCCCCACCAAAAATTTCCTTCCTCTCAAATTGGACACAAGCATAAAATATTTAAAACAAAATTCGTAATCATCAATTGCCTTAGGTGCAGAAAGATGATCAAATTCTTGTTGTCAAGTGACAACTGCATCAAGAACATAGAGACATTCATATTCATAATCTCTCTTACTTTCTCCCAATCACCTACGGAGAAAGTTATTTTTGAGTTATAACAGGCAAGAACGAATGGAGCAGAAAGGATTCAAGTAGTTGATACATATACCAAACTTTGAGTTTGTCTAATTAGGCTTCGATCTAAAGACATACTGTACCAAAGACATACTAATGTGATTAAGCTGAGTTTGTCTAATTAGGCTTTGATCTAGAGACCAAGTACGCTGGATAAAAAAGAGCAATTATTTGACCTTTGTTTTGAATCATATTTCCTGTATAAGTCTTAATACCACTCAGTATATCTCAATTGCTAACTGATGAACATTAACCCCACATGCCCAATATGCAAAGGAGGTACACGAGGAAATGGGTAAACTTCCATTGTAACACAACCATTGAATTATCATTAACATAAAAAGTTCCCATTAAAACAATGCTATAATTGGTGTTCTACTTTCTGTTTAAGAAACTTTATCTCCTTTGGATACTAAGGTTCCAGCATTTGAAACAATATCCTGACAAAAGTTTGTTTTATAGCTAAAAAGTGAATGACTCTAGATCCCATTTCTTTCAATTTATCAAATGCCTCACTATTAGACAACAAGTTCTTGAGCTCTAAAACTAATCTTATTTGATAGGAAAAATTGATTCAATAATAACACAAGCATCAATTTCATGAAATATTTAGTCAAGTAACGTCAGCTTGATTTCATTAAAATGAAAGTCCTACAAATAGAAAAAACACAAAATCTTTACACTCAACCAATCTGACCTACATCCCAGATACATGGTTACCTACTTCTACTACTTCACAGTTCACATAACTACAAAAAAATCCCAAAAATTCAAGAAATACCCAGATTTACTTATGAAACCCAGAAACAAAAGAACAAATCAAAACGAGAAATCAAGTTAACTTACCCCATGCAAGCAAGAAAGTGGCGGATCCAAGCAGTAATTGAAGTGTTAAGTATCACCATTTAACAGCAGAAAAAAGCAAAACAAAACAAAACCAAACCCAAGCATTGATTTTTAACGCCCAAGAACAAGAAGGTAATGCTTTGAATGTTGTGTTAATCTTTTGTTGATAATTTGGCTGACTACTATTTTGAGTGTGATTAGCCAATAAGCGATAACCAAAAAGCAGGTTTTGTGGATGCTATTTTCGCTACTAAAATTCTTTCTTTTTCCCCCTTTTTTTATTCACGCGCTTTAGCTTTTGTGCATAATTAGGTGCTTTTTTATTAAAAAAAAAAACAAGTTGTATAAAGTGTTTTTTTAATATATATATTAAATGTTGTTCCTTATCTTATAATCCTAAATTAAAATGATAATGATTTTGACCACTTTTTCATTATATTCATTATAGAGCAGGGAAATAAATCGTTGACAATGGTTTAGCAATGTAATGATTAATTAGTATAGTACCAATATATTAAAATCTTTAAAATTTTAGAAAAAAAAAAAAGCACAAGAAAATTCGGTATAAAATCAACAATTATTGGAATCAGCTAGTAGAGACTGTACTTAAGTTAAATTAATTGTTACAAGATTTTTTCCACCCTTATAATTCTATTCGAGTATCAAATTAGTTAGAATTAATTAAATTTTAAATACCGTTGATTCAGACAAAAAAATTTATATAAAACAAAAATGCAAAAAATGATAACAAAAAATACGAAGGTGTATGGCTAACTAATAATGCAAATATTAGTTTGTAATAGAGAGTACTTAAATCTGAGAAAATATTTGGTAAGACATTTATTGGGTAATGTAATAGAAAAAATTTAACGAATTTATCATTATTGTGATATATTTATTTCAATTAATCAAATTCCTAGATTTATTTTGTTTAACCAATGCATTTATAAAAGGACCTACATGCAGAGAGAGAATAATGCAAGAAATGGGAGACAGAGATAAAGAAGCAGATTCTGAGTTATTGGTTTTGCAGTTTGTTATTGCTTTCATATGATTCTCTTGTCCCAGAAGTACATAACATACAAAGTTAAAACAGCCTTACAACATCCATAGGCCCCCCAATTCTCCCATCCCATGTTCTCCATGTATACACCATTTATCATAACATAAATTTCAAGGAAAGCAAGTTCATTCATATTGCATTTAGCGGTGTAACTGAACCAAATTTCAAGAGTTTGCAATAATAAGATTGATCAAGGCAGTAACAAACTGAAATAATAAAAGTCTGTGGCCTGAAAAAAACACTTGCAATTGATCATCTGTGACTTGGTGGCGCCACTGTATGTTCTTTTTCTACTTCCCTTGTTTAAAAAGAAGAGATGAAAGGCTTGACCTCCATCCAAATATCATCGACGGTTCATGCTTTTTGGGTATGATAGAAGCCAGACCTACCCCCATGCTGGGAACAGGTGCAAACTCCTGCTTGGCTTCAGACCTGGAAATGAGATACAAAAAAAAAAAATAATAATAATAATTTATTGGCAAGTATTCAATCCAAAGAAACTAATTACATGGCATTTCAAAGAAAACTAAGTAACATAAAGGATAAACCCATTATTAAGCCCCTAAACTTTGACGTTTTATTTTATTGAGTCCCTTAATTTTTATTGTGTTTTATTAAGCCCTCAATCTTTTATTTTCGTATAGATTAAGGACAAACTAGACTGAAATAACGAAATTGTGCAACAATTCAGGTTCGTTGCTGCCAAATATGTTATTATGAAATGTTTAGAGATACGATTTGTGAAGAATGAAAGAAAAAAGGTGAGTGTAAGGTGTAAGAAAAAAAGTCTATTAAGGTTATTTGCTTCAATTGATAATTATAAGGACACATACACTGTTAAAACTCACCACTGACATCACAATTGTGGTTGAGTAAACAAAATTTATTTCACAATTTCATTACTTTAGTCTAATTTGTCCTTAATCTATATGAAAATAAAAGATTGAGGGCTTAATAAAAAAAATAAAAATTGAGGGGTT
>CATIWK010473181.1:0-10826 GCA_949634005.1 Mallotus japonicus
TAAAACAATAAATTACAAGAAAATAAAACAAAGAAAATAACAAGAGGAAAAACCCTAAAACTAATAAATCGTGAGAATCATATCCACGATCTCTTGATATTCAAATCCTTGAATCTAGGTCATCCCCTCCATTGAAACAAAAAAAAAACGAATAAATGATTAGTATAAAAAACAAAAGAAAGAAAAATAATAAGAAGAAGAAGAAATAAAAATACACGAAGAAAAAAATAAACAAATAAAAATCAAACACTGATGCAGATGATGTATTGATGGCTCCTCAGAGTATAGGTGATTTGCACCATTTGAATATTGGAATTCATCTGAGAATTTGACTTCGATTGTCTCTTTTGCAGCCGAATGTGTTTCTTAAGCTTAGTTCAAGGAACTCTTATGCTTGTGTATTTGAAATTCTTTTCACAGAAAACTTTAGAAGAAGAAGAAGGAATAAAAAGCTTTTGATTTTTGTTCTGCAGAAAACTAAAACTCTCAGCTCAGGATCTCGTCTTCAGCTTCAAGAAAATCTCTGTCCGTTTTCCTTTCTAAAGTCTTTTTGTTTCTGTTTCAGAAAAACCTCCCTTTTTTCAAGAAAATCTCCTCCTCCTTTGTGCAGACTCAGTGTCTGGTTTATATAGAGACACAAAACAAAACCCTAGCAGAGTCATTATTAGACTCTGCTGCATTCAGGAGATTGAGTTCCTCTTGTGAGGGACTCTCTCTCGCTGATACTTCCGTGATTAATCGTGAATTAATCACCTAAGACCTCATTATCTCATCACTGAACCAATCAGAGCTGAGATACTGAGGTTTATATGCGTTAAAACACTGAAAAAAGTCGAAAACAGCGAGTTAAAATCCCGACCCGAAGTCCAGATTGCCGAAGTCCAGTTACAAAAAGGTCCCTATAAAAACCAAAACCTTTCAATTGAGTCCTTAAACATACTTTAGAAACACAATCAAGCCTCTTTGAGATTTCGAACTCAAACATCCCGAGACTAATTTTTAATTTTCTCATCATCGGAGTTCTCTGTCGTATCCATGCTCGGCTATCCCGAAATTGGGTGTCTACAGTGTAGAGACACAAAAAGAAAAAAACACATACATAACATAAACCCTAAAGTTCTTGCAAGGAGATTAAATTAGTGCAAGTCTTGTGAGGGTCATTAGAGAGGTTATTTGCATCTAATCTAATATAAGTAAGAAGGTGTTTTGGTGGAGCTTTGGTGTTTCAAGCTAGAGGCCTAACACTTGGGAGGCTAAGGCATATGATTCAAGAGTTGAACCTCACTACATCAAAGTTTGTAGATACTATTGTGGTCTACATCAAACTTATGAGTTTGTAAGTATTCCTAAACTTAGAATTCCTAAGTTGTTGCTTTTACTTATTGTTGTGATATTTAGCTATGAGTTAAATGCAAATTGGATCCTTGGGATTGGAATTCTTCACGTGATGAAGGGTTATGTAAAGCAAAATTTTTGAAATTTGCCTTACTTAGGTTTGTGCTCACCACACAAGTCTTATATGCCTAAGTAGCATAACCGATTCTATCAGTATTACCTTAAGAGTTATTTTTACATACATCGGTTTTGTTATGCCCTGATGATAATCAAAACTTAGACTAAAAAATCTTAGGAAAAGAGACTTCCCATTGAATATGTATGTAGGTAATAATAATTGTAAATACTCTGCATTTCATGCATACATGACATTCATTGTAATTTTTTTAAAAAATGCATTTTACTTAGCCATAAGCCTCTTCTCGTTTGGAAGCAGATTAAGAGTAATTTGGCCCACCAATATCAAAGATCCAATCAAGCAATTGAGACCACTTCACAAGGGAGCAGAATGGCAGGACCCTATAATTTTGATGTTGAATCTTTCAAGCAAGAACTTTTGAAAGAAATCATGGATGAGATGCTACAAATGATTAGAGATGTGGTTGCTGAGATAGTAAGGAAGATGCCCTTTGGTGAAGAAGACTCTGAAACTAGAACTGTTCTTGGTGAGCGACTAAAAGAAAAGCACCAGTAGATCCAGCTGAATCAGAATGGATGAAAGACATAAAAAAATAAATGGATCAACTGCAAACTGCGATAAAAAACCATAGGCTCCATCCTGACTTTGCCAACATGGACTTAGATTTAGAGGAGGAAGAACTATTGCCCTCAAAATATAAATTTCCAAATATGAGGAAATACTCTAGCACTGATGATCCTCACTTGCACCTGTAGCAGTATGTCACCTACATGAAGGCCACTGGGTTGTCTAAAGCTCAGATTGTCAAACAATTTCCAATGTCCTTAGAAGGAACTGCGATCAAGTGGTACTACACTATGGATGCACATGTTCAGCAAGACTAGAAGGAGCTGTGTTCAACCTTCATCAAGCAATATGGGCTGAACTCTCAATTTGAAGTCTCTCTGCAAGAGTTGGAGAATACAAAGCGAAGATCGAATGAGTCTTTCACAAGCCTTCTGACTAGGTGGAGAGAAAAGTTAGCTCAGATAAAGCATAGAACTGCAGAATCAAACCAGTTGATCATAGCCATATAAGCATGCATTCCACCTCTGGCCAGTAAATTGAAGGACATGGGCATAAGGGAGTTGTACCATTTCGGAGTACAAGTTGAAGCTGACATGAATTTGAACACTAATGAATAATTATCATCTTTTATGGTTGTAATGATTTAGAATAATATCATGCTGCAACATTTTTCTTTTGTGCTAATAAATATCTAGTTGTTTAATTTATATGATTATGAATTCATTATGATTGTGCATGCTATCTTATGCTTGAAAAAAGGAGAGAGATTTAAAAAAAAAAGAAAAAAAAATCACATAAAATAAGAGGGCTAACTATTAGAATTGACTTTCAATTTCCTTTATGATTGTGCATGCGATCTTATGCTTGAAAAAAAAAAGAGAGATTTAAAAAAGAAGCAGAAAAGATCACATCAAATAAGAGGGCTAACTATCAGAATTGACTTTCAATTTCCCTTTACGCATTTCAAACCTCAACTTTCCCTGTACGTGAAATGGATTGACCAGACTCCTCAAAAAGAAAAGAAAAAGAAAAATAAAAATAAAAAGGAGAAAAAGAAAAAAGAAAAAAAAAAGAAAAGTTTTTATTTGTGCCCTCCATATTTGAAAAAGAGAAATCCTGTGTAACCCTTCAAAAGTCCTCATGATGCCAAACTCAAAATTTTGAAATAAAGTTTCCATCGACTGTGAGCTGAAAAATAGTTGGTCAGAAAATCCGTGGAGGGTTGATCAATAACAAGCATAATGTAGCATGCCTAATTATAACGAATGAGTAATCATGTAAGATGGACATGACCGACATAATGTTAGCATGTGAAGTGTCAGACATGGACCTTTTACAAATATCAAATGGTCATCAATTTCACAGTAATCAACGGCGTAAGCAGCATTAACGTTCGATAATCAACAGCAAGAGCATTGAGTGACCAACTTCTAAAGTGGTAATATAAACATTGAGCATGAAAAAAAAAGTAATCCATTATCAGCATGAATTTGCAACCACCCAGCTAGGTTGAAAACTCCTAGAAAGGGAGCAACTTAGGCAAAAGAGGAAAATTAAAAAAAAGGGAAAAATGAAAAACCTAGCTAGGTTCGAAAACTCCTAGAAAGGGAGTGACTTAGGCAAAAGAGGGAATATAAAATAAAATCGGTTGCACTTTCATTATGAGAAGAGCAATTCGAGAGCTCATAAGATTCTGCTTTTGTGATGTAAAAGTGAGAGAGTTTATTAATTCCTCAACCGGCCGGGGGGGGGGGGGGGGGGGGTGGGGGGGGCAATTTAGGATCATATGATACATTGAGCCTCATGAGTAACAGAATCTTTCAATAAATTCTTAAATTGGAGGGCAAACAGAGTCTCTTCTACACTAAAGGTCAAGCACAAATGTCCTACAACAACAAAGCATTCCTAGGAGGTGACCAAACAGGGGGCATTTATTATCATTATCCCAATCTGATAATTAGGGGGTCCTAATTTTTGTTCCATTTGGATAAACCAGTCTCAATGACATTCTATGACAGATTTAACTTTTGAATCCAGATTCTTTGATATATGAGGGCCAGTTCCCGAGGATAAGCTCTAAACAGAAAAGGCGCTTGGCTGATTGATGCATACAAAGTCATTCAAGATTTATTGTTTTTTTATTATTAATTCATGCATACATGGAATTATTTTTCAAAAGACATTCATACTTAGGCACATTAGAATAACGTATATTTTCCCATAAATAGTGCACACGAGCTTGTGTTATCAAATGAGTTTCAAAAGCTTTCAAAGATCACGACCATGCATATATCAATTTTGAACTTTTTATGAATGTGTGCCTAATGCCCCAGAGGCTATATGGTACATTTTGATTATCTCTACTTGATGCCCTAAAGGCTATATGGCACATTTTGATTGACCTTGTCTGACGCCCATGAGGCTATATGGCATATTTGAATGACTCTACCTGATGCCCCACAGGCTATATGGCACATTTTGATTGACCTTGCCTAACGCCCGTGAGGCTACATGACTTATTTTGATTGACACTACTTGACACCTTAAAGGCTATATGGCATATTTTGATTGACCTCGTCTAATGCCCTAGAGGTTATACGACACCTTTTAGTTAACTTGGCCGAATGCCCAGAGGCTATACGACACTTTTTTAATTGACCTTGCCTGATGCCCCAGAGGCTACATGGCTCATTTGGATTTACCCTACCTGACGCCCTATAGGCTATATGACACTTTTTGTTTGACCTCATTTGACACATGTGAGGCTATAAGACTTATTTGGATTGACTTTGTCTGATGCCCTAAAGGCTATATGACATATTTCAGTTGACGTCGTTTGAAGCCAGAAGTGGCTATAAGGCTCCCATCTCGTGTGACGAGGTTGTTATTTCATAATGGCCTCTCAGGTTGTACCCTAAGGCTGACGACATAGGAATTTACATTTACCTCTTGAGTTGTACCCTGAGGTTGAAGGTACAAAATTCACAAATTCACCTCTTGGGTTGTACCCTGAGGTTGACGGTGTATAAGACAGAGTTGCTTATCAAAATATCATTATTTTGCCTCTCTGGTTGTACCTCGAGGCTGACAGCACAAAAATTAACAATTATCTCTCGAGTTGTGCCCCGAGGCTAACGGCACATAATTTCAGTAATTGACCTCTCGGGTTATACCCCGAGGCTGATAGTATAGGGTTATACCCCGAGGCTGATAGTATAGATGTTCAAATAGTCTCCTGAAGACAATGTTGTATCCTACCTAAATTTTATTATGTGTGTTTATTGGGTTTTTCACCTTTCTGGTTGTACCTAGAAGTCGACGGTGCAGATATAGAATATCTTATTATTTTCTCGGATAACTAGCTCCAAAAGTTTGTATCCTTTTAATTATGTGCATCTGTGCTTTTTCATAAATCTCATTACATTGCTTGCATTTTGATTTTAAAAAAGCAGGGGCAAACTGTAGACATCTAGTTTGATCGGCCCATAACAGAAGCCCAATGATGAGAAGTAAAAAACACCGAATGCAAGGTTTAGCCCAAGTTCTCTTGAAAATGGATCACAGGCCTAAAGCTGAGTGACAAGCTCGAATTAAGCTAAGTCCATATAGCCCATCGAAGAAGTTTTTGGCCCAAAATCGCAGAGGCGACGCCTGACCGATTGGGTGTTACCATAACCATTGGAGGGCCACTAAGGCAACGCCTTAATAACTTAATCCTTTTTTTTAAATAAGAAAGATAATTAACTGCTGAAATGTCAAGAATTAATTTTCACACGTACTTTGGAGTAATAGAGGATGATACTAAAAGAAGGGGAAAAGGAAATAAAACTCCTAGGGGGAATTAAAAAGGGAAAAGAGGAAAGAGAAAAGAAAGGGATTCTTTTAGACAAAAAAAGATGCTGAAGCTAAGAAAAGCAGGGAAAGCATTTTGGAAAGAAGGGGAAGAAGGAGAAAGCAACTGGAAAGAAGAAAAGAAGAAGAAGAGAAGGAGAATAGGAGCAAGAAAAGGGGTCTTGAGGGTTCACTTTCAAGAGAACATAAGCTATCCTTGCATTCAAACATTGCCGCAAAACAAAATTCACTTCTGAGGGTGACAGTTAGGGGATCAAATCTGTCCAAAATAGTAAGGTCTTCTATTTTTCTTACTTCACATTAAGCATATAATTTATTCGATTTTGTTTGTTGCAATGAGTTTGTAGGTTAAAGGTAGAATTCCTATAGTCATTTGTTGAAATTTACATATATATTATTGGTTTATCCACAGCTATTTGAATTCCATACACGATAGAACAAAAAAATTAGTTCATTATTGTTCTGTGATTAGAATTAAGGTGACGCTGCATCGAAGGGGCATCGCCTCTGTGGTTTAAGGCGATCTTTCATCGCCTTAGTAGCCAAAGGTGACGCCTCAATGATAAGGCGTCACCACATCTTTTTCTTCCTATTTGTTTTATTTTATATTGTTCGTTCAAAGTGTTTAATGATGTTTATTTCATTAGTTTTTTTAAGATGCAATACTTTCATCTCTGTGACGTTTAAGTTTTATGATCCACTTAAGTTGAAAACATTTTGGGAGAAGGTGCAAATAAGCCCTTAATGTTTGCTCCGTGGAGCAAATAAGCCCTTATAGTTTTTTTTGGAGCATTTAAACAAAAATTTAAGTTGTCACTATATTTTTAGCCCCTTGACTAACTGAGGCTTTTGGACATAGTAAACACTGTTTGTAATAGATCTATGTGGCAATCATATGCAAATTTATTTGGGCTCCACATCCCTTAAATGAATGACACTTCACCATTGTCTCAGCTGGGCTTCAATGTAACGTTACAAACCCATGCCAAATATCAAACCTTCATCAAATCAAATCCCTTCAAGATCATAGAGAGAATCTTCTTCAACTCTCCACTCTTCTTCCCTTCCACTTCGTCCTCCTTCGCTCCACGAACTTCCCTCAGCGATGACACCTCACTCCCTCATGACCTCTTCATTTTCAATGTAACATTAATGACCCAAACAAAAAATCAAATCTTTATCAAATCAAATCCTTTATTTCCGAATTGACTTCAAGTTCTCCGTTTGGTTTTATTTCAAATAATTTTGATTATGTCCAATCCAATCAAATCCTTTACTTCTCCTCTTTCCAGTAATTGCTATGCTTCTGCGAGCGCTGCTATTGTTATTGATAGTGAACATGCATGGTCCAATTCTTTATCATCCTTCAACGGTGGCATCGGTATCGAAGCCTTCTGGTAACGGTGGACCATTAACAAAACCCAACTTGTGTTTGAACACCCAACACCTTCTGTTCAACCAATCCTCTACTCTTTAAATCATCCTTTAAAAAAGCAGGAACTAGACACCACCTCTGCAAAAAGCTATTGCTCTTGCTCCGCCACTTTCCACCGTTGTCCATCACTAGTTCCTTTTGTTTGAAGAATTATAGAACTAGACACCATCTTTTTCGATTTGATATGTTCTTTTTGCTAAAGAAGTCTATCTTTTTAATTGTTTTTTGTTCTTGTTATTGTTGTAGAAGCAGTAGTAGTTTTGGTTATTAGTGTCTGATTTTGTTTGAAGAGTAAATAAATGGATTATAAGGAACCTTGCACAAGCAAGCTGAGCCATATAGGGAGCTGTTGAAGGTTTAACTATGGCTTGGGAGCTTGGGTATCAACCATTTGTTTTGGAGATGGATAGTCTTAGTGCAGTGTCTTTATTGTTGAATACAAATTTTTTTGAATCTTTGTATATCAAGAATCTTTGGTGTTTCTTGTGTGGGCTCTGATTCTGGTGGTATGCGCATTGATGATGGTCATGGCGTTTTCTTCTTTTATTTTGCCCATAATTTGTTTGATGAAATGTTTGATCAATCGAGTGCCAATTGATCATTACTTCTCATTCGAACCTCATCCTCTAGGAAGAAGTCATCAGTTCCACGAGCAGCATCAAATTGAAAAGTGTTAAGATTTTCATGTTGTGCTTGCATTGAGAATCTTGCAGCCATGCTATCATTATATCTTAGAGACAGTGAGCAAACATTCACAGAGTCAGCAACTAGAAATCTTAAGGCATCGCCGGTTCCCATTAAATAGGATAATCAATCATCATGTGTTACTACTTTCTATGTTATTAATACATGATGTAATGATTTTGAACTCAAAATATGTACCTCCAACTGTAGGTCCTGAATCCATAGCTGGCTGCTCTAGAGGGACTAGAACTAATATCATTGGTAATGCAACCTGATGATCATAAGAGTTCAAATAATCTTGTTGACCATCTGGATTGTCAGATTGGGACGCAACTATGTCCTCGTTCTGCTTAAAGTCCAGGAGTGTTTTACCATCGTACTCGACGACATGCATCCAATTTTCATATGCTTTTTTTACCAATCCATCTACATAGGCATGCAAGAGACAAATATTTGCGAAGTTCAGAGTTTTGTTATGCTAGAGCATATTGTTCTATTTACAGTTTCTTTAATTTTTGTGACTAACACTTTTTTTTTCAAGCAGCCCACATCTAAGGGAACGAATGTCAATCGAAAAACTAGGTGAGCCTATGTCAGCAGTGGCTTTAAATTCTCACTTCCATCAGAATAGGCAGAAACTTGATGAGGCAATTCAACTAGAAAATGGTTGTTTGAGTCATTTTGAGGTATCCATTTGCCCTTTCTACTAATTTCTCTTTTGAATTATTTATTCTTCTATCGCTTCTATTCTTGGAGTGCACTTCCATGCTTCTCCCTCTTGTTTTTTTGTGGTCAGATTCTTGTTAAAATTTGATTTCCCCATAATTGTGTTTCTTCTTAATGTGGTCTTTATGATGTAATTATCTTTACGTGGAAAGTGGCGGAGCAAGAGCAGTAGCAATAGCAGCAGTAGCAGAGGTCTAGGCCATGGCGTCTTCACGTTGCTGGTGGTGGTGGTGGTGGTCAGTGATGATAAATCGTGGGACCCATTCCTTTTATACAAAATTACCACATTAGCTTAACACAAATGGTGTTAGTTTTTAATTTGTTTGCTGTTAGTAAAGGGGCTAGAAATACAGTGACAACTTAATTTTGTGTTTAAATGCTCCAAAAAAAACTTTAGGGGCTTATTTGCTCCACGGAGCAAACATTAGGGGCTTATTTGCACCTTGTCCCAAACATTTTTATTAAATGCGAGAAATTAACATTTTAGGTTTTTTTACATACTTGTGTTTATTTTAATAGTAATTTCATTGTTATTTTTGTACATTTATGGATGTAGGTTACTGTTCCAATACTTTATTTTGTTGTTTTAATATTTATCAATTAATTTTTTTTATTTGTTAAATTTCATATTTGGACATTAATTTGGTGGTTTTATGTTGTAGGATTTTTAATTTGTGGAACTAATTAATTTTAATTTTCAGGAATATTCAATTTTGAGTGACATTTGGGTCACTAAATATTGAATCTTAGTTTAGGAGATTTTATTATTATTTTATCTTTTTATTTATTTATTTATTTTATTTTATTTTGCATGTTAAAAGGTTGTAACTCTTTTCTCCTCCGTCCTTTCTTTGTGTGTGCGTTTTATTTATTCGGTTTATATTTACTCAGTTATTTTCCTTGCTTGCATGATTAAAAGGTTGTAATTTTGTTCTCCTTCCCCATTTCTTCTGCTGCATTCTATTTATTTTTTATTTTATTTTTGATTTATTATGCTAATTTAATTGTGAATGCAACATGTGATGAATATTATGATTGAAGACAGCCAATTCCGGGATAAGGGAGTGTGGATGCGATAGAGGACTCCGATGATGAGAATATTATAAATAGATCTTCAATATTTGAAGTTCGAAATCTCAAAGGTTTAAATTTATCTTTCAAAGGGATTTAATTGGTTTTTTAAGGACTTAATTGTAAAGTTTTTGTTCCTTTTAGGGGTCTTTTCGTAATTAAAAGTATATATATAATGATGAACCGATCGGAATTATGTAATTCTGATCGAAATTACATATTTTTGATCGAAAATATGTAATTCCAACCGGAATTACACAGTTTCGGTCGGAAATGCATAATTCCGATCTGAATTATGTATTTCCGGTCGGAAATACATAATTCTGACTGGGATTATGCTGTTCCGATTGTGTCCATCTATGTTTTTAGAAACCCAAGCTAAGCTCTCCTAAAGGGAGAGAAGTTTTTAGAAAAGAGAGGAGGAGGCTTTGAAAAAAGAGACGCAACACACACACCTGCATACACAAAGCAAAAAACTCTTCTTTTACATACGGTTTTAAAAGGAGCAGTAGACCTTTAGAGAGAAAAAAAATCAGGCATTGAAGATTTATTCAAAAAGCAACGGTGATTCACACCACTCTGAGGAGCAAATCAATACTGCATTCACATCTCTTCTTCTACTCCTTTTTGTTTTTTATTTGAGTTTTATTGTTTATTTAATTTGATTTTGTTTTAACATTTAATTTTGTTCGATTACTAATTTTTATTCATTCTTTTTGTGTATTCTATGATGGATGGGGTGACATGAACACATGGAGAAAACCTATGGAGAACTCATAAAGGTCTATGGAATGCCATGGACTTTAATTATGTATTTAATTTTAGTTTCCTTAGGATTTATTTAATTTTAGTTTTTCTTGTTTTTTTTTATTTTATGCTTTTTCTTGGGTTTGTTTAATTAATTATTTTGTTTTCATTGTAATAGCCCCGATAGTGGGAATAGTAAAATTATATGTGGTTGAATGATTTTATTTTGTTTAATTGGTTAGTAATTTAGATTAATTTGGTAAAACTCTA
>CATIWK010473236.1:0-10330 GCA_949634005.1 Mallotus japonicus
AAGCTTTATTCTAGCTTGTGGTGTCAAAATCTAAATCTTTGTTTTCTTGTTATTTATCAAACTTTCTTGTTTGTGGCATAAGAGGAAATTCAAAGTCTATCTTAGTATCTTTATCCTTATTGGTAAAGGGGTTAAGTAGCATCTATCTTCTTACTTCAATCTTTGAACGATCCAAATTTATGGATTAAATTGGTAATTTCTAGTTTTCTTCTAATTCAACTTATCATAGTATTCTTGCTATTGGGGAGTTAATTGAAGAAACCTACAATTCCCATCATTAAGTCTATATAAAGGTCTTCTTTATGTAACTTATCAGAATATTAGAATTTTATGGAGAATTGAAGTTTCAGAAATCTAAAAGCTCTTTGCTTTTATCTTTGTGTTCTTGAGTAGAATACATGTTTTAAGGAACATTCAAGTAGATTGATCATCTTCTTGTGGAGTGTTTCAAAATTGAAATTCAAAAACAAGTTTTCTTTATTCTAATTCTTTGATCATCTAAGTAATTTGATTTCTTGCCTTTCTTAGGGATTGTTGCTGAATTGACTATTGGGGTTTTCAAGTTAATGTTTTGGGGGTTCGAATATATAAAGGGGTTCTCAAGCTTATTCTTGGAGGTTCCATATCATTTGGTATCAGAGGTTTGGCTCTAGATTAGGTTTTATCCTTTACAATTTTCGTTCTTAATTATGATTTCTTGCGTTCTTGTTGTTCTTTAAAATTTGGTTCTTGTGTTTTGTCCATTATTCTTATTCGTTAGTCTTGTTCTTATTTTCCTTTAAGTCAATCAATTGTTTCCATTCTGAAATTTAGATTTGCATTTGTCGTTGAAGGTTTAAAATTATTGAAAAAAAGAAAGAAATTCATATATGAAAAAGAAGTGATAAAAAAATTCAAATTTTTGATTGAGTAATATCCTAATCAGGTCTGATTTGCATATCATTGCTTTCCTTGCTCATTAAGGATTATTGATAGGTCTGATTTGCAAATCTAGTATTCCTTGCTCCTTAAGGATTTTGCATGTCATTACAATCCTTGCTCCTTAAGGAATATTGCTTATTAAAGCTCTTATTTAGGTTTTCCTAATCCTATTTGGTTTTGACTTTTTGTATCTCCTTCCAATACTTGCTTATTAAGGAAAATTCCTTATTGAGGCATATTTGGACTTTCTTTTTAAAATACCTTCTAAATTCGTTTTCTTTCCTATTCTAGAAGATTTTTATATTTCTTTCACATGTCTTTTGCATCCATTTGAGTTTTCCTAATTTATTGCTTCTGATTTGTTAATTTTTTTTCTAGTGACCGAATTGCTTCAAACTTGTTTTGCAAATTTCCATTTTGGAATTCTACACATTGTAAGTTGTTTAGCTATTTGAATTGTTCTAAAAGTGTGATTCAACTAAGAACATAAAAGAATTAGCTCGAGTGGTGTGAGAAAACCATGACTGAAATTTTTGCTTGAGTTAAACACGAGTGACCATCCCCATCATTTGAGTGCAAACACTTGAGGGAGTGCTTGTGAGGTCCTTGAAATATTTTTCTTTGTTTTCTAACATTCTTTTGCAGTAATGTTAAACCAAATGGACATTATAAACCTACCTTATTTTCATGGTACAAAAGATCCTTATGTTTACTTGAAATGGGTGCAACAAATGGAGGAGATATTTGATTCTCTTAAAATAACATATGATTTCCAAAAATGCAGAATTGCTTCTCGTAAATTTTTTGGTCATACTGATGTATGGTGGGAAGATTTTATATCATTGCGGAGAATGAATGGGTATAGTGAGGTTAGAAATTGGGTAGCAATGAAAAGGTATATGACTATGCTTTTTATTCCTCAAGATGTTAGGGATAAATTCTATGTTAAATTGCAGAGGCTTAAATAATGTGATAAAATGTGTGTTGATGAATATATTAAAAAGTTTAAGTTTTTTATAATAGCAAGTGATGTAGGTGATTCTGAAAGGTGGTAGGTTACAAAATTCATCAGTGGGCTTAAGCGTGAGATTGCTAAGAGATTGGAGATGGATGTACAATTTGAACCTTCTATATCGTTAAAGGTAATAATTAAATATGCTTTGGAGTATGAAAAGATAGTGTCACATTCGTGCTCTACTATAGGTACATTTGCATACATATTACATTGCATTTACATACATATTGATAGAATTTAAGAATAACCTAGTGTATATATAGTTAGGCTAGTGTATCGGTTAAGCCGTGATTTTTACTTGATCAAAGAGTGAAAATTTTTGAATTTTGATATAACTCAAAATGAGTAAAATTATGAGAATAATAGGAACCAGAAATAAAAATAAAGTAAGGAGTGAGATCTAAAAAGTCTAGGATGATTTGGACTCAATTACAACAATAATTGAGCTAAAATGCAAGATTGGAAGCTTAAAGGTTTAAGAGGTAAATATAGCATTTCTTTAAGGGCTAAAATGGTTATTTTACTATAAATCTATCCAAAATTGGGACTTGAACCTTCTTTAATTCATGGATGCTTGCATGTAAGTGTATATGATTAAGAATAAAATAAGGAAAGGTACCATTTGCTTAAGTAAAGAAAAGAAGAAAAAGAGAGAGAACTAAGGGCTACCTACTTCTTCAACTTTGGGGCTAGCTTTTCAAGTGCAAATTGATGATCCAAATCACTTTTTATGCTGTAATTTTCATCTTAGAAGCCTTCTTTGATTGATTTGGTAAGTAACTTCATTATTTTTGCGAAATTGATTTAGGGTTCATATGCAACAGTTCTCAGGTTGAATTCTACTGGTTTATCAGTCTCTTTCTTTTAATCATAAATTGAGTTATAGAGCTCAAAATTTAGTTTTATTTGATGATTTGGAAACTTAAAAGAGTCATATAAAATTCTTATTCTTTGATGTTGACCTGATTGAGTCTATAAGTTTGTCTGAAATTGAGAAACATTTTAATGCTCAGTCTGCTCGTGTATATGACCTAGTTGTGTTCAGTAGCCTATATCTCACTCTATGGTTGTCCAATTGAAGCAAAATTTTAAAGGCATGTAGAATACATATAAATTTAAGACTGATTCAAATTTGAGATTGAGATTCATTCTCTATAGATTTAGGAAATTTTTCTAATTTTAGTCTGCGAACAGCTCTTTAAGAGTTAATAAGGCTGATTTGTAAAGTTAAGTTAACTTGCATATTTTGCATATCATTTGGGGCTGCATGTTTAGGAAAGCATATGGGAATGTTATATTAATAATTTATGAACAAAATTTGCATGGTTTAGGCACTGGAAAAGGGAAAGGAAAGTGCTGGTCCGAATTGAGCAAATCGGTGATCGAGTTGTGTTTGTTTTGGAAGCTAGTCTGTGAGTTGATATTCAAGCCTTTAAACTCCTTTTATAACAGCAAGAAAATAAACTTTTAATGATGTTTGTGAATCTAAAATGAGGTGAAGGAAATGTTTTCAATTCATTTTGTTTATTACTTGAATTACTTAAGGTATTTAAGCTTTGAAGCAATAATGGTTTCAAGTGTGCAAGTTAAGTGTATACTAAAGTATGCTTTGTTTGTAACCTGATTTGAAGTCACTTTTGTTACTTGGTGATTAAAGTGAGCTTATGCTCAACTTGATTTCACTTCTTTGAGCTATGATGAAGATTGATTGATTTTGAATGGTTATTAAACCATAATTGCGATAATGTTATTTTGATTGATTATTTGGTGAAAATGGCATTTGTTTTGTGTATTACCACCCTATATGAGTTATTGAATGTGCTGAGTTGATATATGCACATCGAGATTTTATTGGTTATTATTGCGCAATAAACAACAGGGCACTTGATTGCAGGGCGGTGAAGGAAGAAGGGTCGTTCCATGCTAATGTAGTCGAAGGGTTAGCCTTCAAGTGTGCCTAGAGATTGAAGTAGTGATGGCCTGTATGTTATGGCCTGGTTGTGATGCTTATTTAGGGATGGTTAATACATGTGAAAGATTGTGTTAATGTTTGTAAAGGCATGTGTTTTTCTTGACTAAGCCTTGTATAAGTTTGAAAGCAAGAATGGCTTTGATATTACAAGTGGATTGCAATTTGATTTCAATTACCCATTATGCTTATTTGAGATAATTATTGTATTTGGTTTAACCAAATTGCTTTCTGCTTGAATATCTATTTATTGAGTATTTTTATACTCATTTTACTATGTTTTATAAACTTTTCAGATAACAGGGCTTGATAGTGGGTGGATTGAGTTAAGAGAGTGTGTATAGAAGTCTCAGAGTAAGGTTAGCCAACATCCTCATTAGAGAACCCTTGTAATTTGTTTCTTAATCATGTTTATATAAGTATTGTAAAAGAATATGTTTTAAAGTCAAACAGTGGTGGCTAGGCTTTATGTAAAGCAACTGTGTAGAAATGTGTTTTATATTGCTTAATGATGTTTACTCTACTATGTCTCTGGTTTGTAAAGATCATTATCAATTCAGTTTTAAAAACATGATTTTCCTATATTACAGTTATCAATCATCAACTCATCAAATTACAGGGAGATATTTATTTTCAATTATATGATTACATCAGGCTTTTCTTAGGAGGTATTTTAATTCTTTTAGCTAATATAATTATAATTATAATTATAATATAATTTGACTAAATTAAATGGCTTTGATGAATGGTTGGCTTTAAACGTCCATCTCGGGTTACGTGAGACGAGGTGTGACAAGGGGCGGGGTGTTACAGCTGATATTTGAAATTTTTCTATTTTCTATTATGATATTTGTTAATCGAGAACTGAACCATATACTCCGTCCAAATCATGGTTCGGTTTTGATTTAAGCTTCTCCCAAAAAGTCAGTTCAGTTTGGTTCAGTTATTAATCGATGCTTACCCCTAGTCAAAAGGTACACAACTATTCTAATATATTTTATGAATTTATTTAGTCTCAATTTAGCTTTAAGGATCCCATCTAACAACCGGTTGACCATAGGACTCATAGTTGATAGAACTTTGACTTTTTTGCTTAAGAATTTCTAATATCAAATTTAGACTCCACAGACTGATTTAATGTTAATTTAGGTAATAATATAAAATAATTATAGTTAATTTTAGAGGTGTTTCTATTTTACACCTAGTAGGACCTATTGAGGTCATTTTCTCACACTTAGGTTTAAAAGTTTGTAGGACTAGTTTACTTGATTCAGGTTTGGAGAAAGATTTTAGGTTGGTGTTTCATGGTTTTGTATGCTCCAAAAGAGTTTGAATTGGTTTTTTTTTTATTGATCTTCATTTTGGTTGGAATTTCACATTATTTTCCATCACCAATTTTTCTAATAAAAAATAATGCTAACATTTATCACGTACACCACGTTGAACTAAAATTAAATAAATATTCAATAAAAAATTAATATGGGAGTTTAATAAAATATAGTTAAAATATAAATATACTAAAGACCAAATAGTATATTTTTACATTTGTAATATTTCATCTGATATGGTTGTTAGTAATATCTAAAATGATAAAAAGAATCTTATTCTATTGAATATTTTTATTTTTACTAGGAAAATAAATGCTAGAATTTAAAATTTTTAGGCCTAATTACCCAAAAAATTTTGAACTTTTCAACTTTTAATAATTTTAACTTGTTCTTTCAAGTTTTTAAAATCCGGTATTATAATTCAAATTCTTATCAAAATAATCTTTGGTGAAATTGTGTAGTTGTTTTGATGACATGGCACTAGAGCAAGTTTCTATTCAAATAACATATTGAATTAGTAAAAAAATTTGCTAACTCATCAACCTTCCTAAAACGCCCTATTTTTGCTCAAATAAATTAAAACTCTTGACTAAAACATAAAACCTAAACTAAAACAAAAGTCACAATCTTTCTTTCTTCTTACTTTTCAAAAGATATTATCATTCTAAAGAATAGTGAAAGTGATGAACTCTCTATCATTTTGAAGAATCTGAAGATTATGTTATTTTTTAGATATGATATTTGAAGAAAAGGACCATTTTATCATTTTGAAGATTCAAAAAATATCAAGTGCGTTGTCAAAAACTTTTTTATTTTATATTGTCGTCTAAGGTTTCCAAACTTGGGGGTATTCACTTTTATAATAAAAAAATTAGAGAAACTCTAAAATTTCATTGTCTTTCAGGGTTTGGCAATAAAAAATTTATTATTTTTTAAATTTTTAACTGTCATATAGGGTTTGATAAAAAAAATTCAGTTTTTTAATTATACCTATATGTACATGCAAAATGGATTTCTTTACAATACATCTATACCATAGAGGTGTATTTGTCAACACTAAAAAGGGAAGTGATTATGTTGGTGGCAAAGTGGCAGTTATTGAAGATTGTGATTCATATTTAATTGGTTTCTTTGATATTGAAGGTTTTATGCAAAATTCATATTATGTTAGTAACACAACTATGGCATATATGCAACCTAATGGTGGTGGATTTTAGACTGCAACTGATGATAAAGGGGTAATGGCTATGCTTATGTGTATCTGGGATAATATTATATCTACGTATATGGAAGCTGCACCAAATATAGAGTTTAAAAGTGAAAATGATGGAAGAAATGAAGATAAGATAAATGTTATTCATAATAAAGATGGTGAGGCTTCTACAATAGTAATTCTTGTGCATGATTTACAAAATGAATTAATTGAGAGTGAAAATGAAGATCCTAATTATGAACCTTCCCATAGTAGTAAAACTGATGAGGGAATGGTTGATGATGATCTTACCTCTGATGATGAAGAGCACATGAAAGCTAAAAGAAACTTAAAGCGGGCTAGGCTGCATCAGTTTGAAGATGATGAATAAGGTATGGTGTTAATAGCATGTAAAAAGGGAGAAAGAAAGAAAAATGGAAAGAAATTAAAGCAAGAGGGATAGAGGTTGCCTCAGTAGCACAGGAAAGAACAACTTACACTACACCTGTCAGTGATGCTAAGAAAGAGGATAATGGCTATAACATTGAATACCATTCATCTGATGATTCAGTTGTAACCATCGTTTCAAGTAAAGAAGGTGATATGAGTCCACAAAAAAAAAAGTGTTAAACCAATGGTTTATGCTCTTAACTATGACCACTAGAATCTAAAGCAGCAAATTGCTTTAAGATTAAAAAAATGCTCAAGATTGGAAAATTGCTCTTCAAAAATATACTATCTTAAATAGGCATAATATAAGATAGGTAAGGAGTAGAAGTGGAAAGTTAGATGCAAGATATGTTGATGGTTGCCTTTGGAAGTGCTATAGCAGCAAAATGTAAGATAAAGACATATTTATTATAAAGACATTCATAAGTGTACATAACTGTAGTAGATTACTTATAAATAGGTAGACAGCAACTGAATGGCTAGCAATGGAGTATCTAAGAGTGTTCAAAAGGAATCCTAATTATCTTTGTTGACCATTTGCATGATCAAACTCCTAATTTTGATCTTTGACAATCAATTTAAGTTACTAATGATTTTACTCAAGTGTGTATAAGTTAGGACTCTATTGGAAAGAAAAATGGAGCATAAATATCAAGAAAAACATCTCTGGACATTGATCTCAAGTATGATCACAACCAGGATATTTGGGTTGGTTCAACCTCTGAGATTCAAGGATGATTTTGACTCCTTAGAGCTTTATAATGAGAAAGTGTTCTACTTGAAATTTTAAGTAGGCACCATAATATTTCTAAATTGAGCTTACTTGTCAAAATCCGAGTTCATTTGGGTCTTCAAATATCTAGTTGAAGTCAACATATGCAGCTTTCATTTCAGGATGCACAGCTCTTAGTATTTCAGCAATATCTTGAGTTATAGATGTCCAATTGAGATGAATCAAAATGATATGGAAAGATAAGACAATTATCTACAACTTTAATGAAGAAAGGTTGGGCTAAGTCTATCATCTTAAAAGTCTACAGTCGTCCTCACGAGCGCATCATAAACAGGTCACGAGTTGTCTCTGTTTTGCATAGTTTGTGCCATTTTGGATAGATCTCCTGACGAGTGATGCTCATGATCATGAGCTGCTCATGAGTAGCCACCTGACATCTCAAAATGGGCATTTTGACTAATTTTCAAAGGCAACAGCTCTATTTTTGCTCCTCACGAGCTAGGACCTCTTCCTCACGATCGTGAGCACCCTTGGAGCTGTAAAAAGTCCAAGATTATTCAAAAATCAATTATAGACATTGGAGACATGATTGATTCATCCAACAGCTATATTTTTTAGTGTTTATCTATATAAACACCCCTTAGAGTTGCATTGAAGGTTTAAGAAACTTATTTATCATTCATATTCTCTTAAACATCAATCAAAGCTCTCAAAATTCTTTTTAATTCATTCTTGTATTTGATAAACTCTTGCGAGAGTTTGGTGAGTGTTAGAATAGACATTCTTATTCTTCTATTTTCTGGGTTTAGAAAAAGGGAAGTGAGATTCTATTCTAAAGGAATTGGTTTAAGTATTTAGCCATTAAAACACTTGGGATTTGGTTTAAGAGTGAGCCTAGAAACTCTTGTTTGTAAGGTTGTAAGAGTGAGCCTTAAACTCTTGTGTACTCTCAATCTTGTGAATAAGATTGTGGGTTATTGAAAATCCTAACTTGGGGATAAGTTAGGTGGAGACGTAGGATTGTTATTGAATCTGAAATCCTTAAATCATTGTGTTCTTCATTCTTCTATCTTAACATTCTTTCAATTCTTGCTTATTTGTTTTTAAGTTTTGATTTTTATTCGATAGCCCTATTCAGGCCCCCCCCCCTCTCTCTAGGGCTCTTTCAATTGGTATCAGAGCTTGAATTCTAAGAACTTTATTGCTAGAATACAAGATCATGGGGAGTGAAAATATTTCTTCTCTTAGACCATTCTTTGATGGAAATGATTATCCTCATTGGAAGTTCAAAATGGAGCTCTACCTTGATTGTGATTCCATCAAGCTTTGGGATATTGTCCGATTAGGTTGGGAAACACCCAAAGCTATAATTGATGGTGTGATTACTAAAATTCTAAGAGATGATTGGAATGCTATTTAACAACAAGGGAATCGTATAAATAAAAAGGCTATGATCACTCTAGTCTCCTATATAACAAGAGAAGAAGGAGGCAAGCTTCAACATTGCACTTCAGCCAAGGGAATGTGGCAAACCTTGGAAAACCATTATGAAGGCAACATTCAAGTAAAAAGCAAGAAGGTTCAACTCCACATGTATGAGTATGAACTCTTCAAGATGAAGCCTCAAGAAACAATCACTGAAATGATAAATCGCCTCACTGCTCTTATCACCACCCTCAAGAAACTTGGTAAACATTTCACCAAGGAAGAAGTAAACAACAAGATTCTAATAATCCTACCTAAAAAGGATTGGGAATCTCGAGTTACTTCAATTGAGGAAGCTCAAGATCTTACAAATCTTTCAACCGACATGCTTATTGGAAAGCTTTTTACCCATGAGCTTACAATAAAGCAAAGAGGTGAAGAGCAAGAAGTGAAGGAAGAAAAGAAAAAAAGCATCGCCTTAAAAGCTTCACAAGAAGAATGTGAAGAAGAAAATCTTGAAGATTCTAGTGATGAAGATGGTGATCTTGCCATGTTCATAAGAAATTTCAAGAAGTTCTTGAGAAAACAAAACACCTCAAGAACAAGAGACTTCAACAAGAAGTATGAAAGAGATGGTAAGAAGAAAACCAAAGATGTTACTTACTATGAATGCAAGAAACCGGGACACATCCGAAGTGAGTGCCCCAAGCTCAAATTCAAGAACAAGGGAGCAAAGGAAAGGAAGAAGGCCTTTAAAGCTACTTGGGATGACTCCTCCGAATCCGAGAAAGAAGAGGAACAACAAGAAGTGGCCAACCTTTGTTTCATGGCTCTTAAAGATGAAAATGAGGTATCTTCTAATTCTAACTCCTCTTGTGATGATTATGATGATGATGATGATGATGATGATATGATGAAAGATCTATGATGAACAAACTTATGCTTAAATACAAAAGCTTACTCTCTAAGAAGAAACATTATAAGCATGAGTTAATTAGTTGAACCAAGGAATTTGAAAATTTAAAAAATGAATTTTATAATCTTGTTATTTCAAATGATAAACTTTCTTGTGATTTGAAAAATTCAAATTCCTTGGAAGACCAACTTAAGAAAGCTAACGATGAAAATCTCAAGCATTCTAAGGAGGTCTTAGAGCTAAAAAATTCCATTTCTAAATTTGAGAGAGGAAAAGGAACTCTAGAGAATATTCTTGATTCTCAAAAAATTCATAGAGATATTAGTGGTCTCGGATATGAAAATGGAATGACCTCTTCATCATCACACATTAATTTTGTAT
>CATIWK010473271.1:0-24434 GCA_949634005.1 Mallotus japonicus
CATGCAATTGTTAAGATATTTAGTTTAATCAAAAGTATATTTCTCTATTCTTGGTTACTTTGCAATATATTATACTTTGTTATGAGATTAATCTTGTGGTTTCTCTTTGTAGGTTTTTATTTTGTTTTGTGGGGGAATTAACCTTTGTTTATTGCAGGGGTCTTAGAGTGATTTTCAATTATCACATGCTTGTCTCCTTAATTAGTTCTTGAGAGGATTTATTTTTGGTTTACTTTTGGTTTATTTTTTGTTTATTTTACTCTTTTTGCATGACAATGGGTTGTAATCTTTCCTCCCCCCATTTCTTTGTATGTGCATTTATTCATTTACCTTTATTTTTAAAATGTCTTGTACTATTTGTGGTGAATGCCGGCTTACAAGCATGGATATGGACTAATGTGCAAACTCGGATAAATTAAAATCGAAGTTTTAATTGGAAACCACTGTAATTTGCATGTTAATAAGGAAATAAATAATAATTAAAGGTGATAAAATACAAAACACGAACGGAGGCCAACCGCAAGGTTGGGTGGGCATTCCAAAAGCTCATACCCAGTTTCCGAACTCAATCTCTGATGACAGCTTTTGGAACCTCCGGCTGGCGACTCCATCTCCATTTTGGGCTACAAACTTATTATGTATTTCCTAGTGAGCTCTAAGCTCACACAGTGCCGTGGTCGTCAAACACTTACACGCGCGCTAAACCTTGCTGCCTACAATATTATAGACTCATTGGCCATAAAACTTTCTGATTTTAAACCTGGAAGCCAAGAAAAAAAATATATATATTTCTTTCCCTAAATGGACTGGATGCAATATTCATTCTTTGGATACATTTTCTAGCTCAAAACTTTGGGCAACTTGCACTGAAGCCTATTGCTGCAGCAATAGAACTCTAGTAAAATCACGGGCCATTCTACTTCAAAAAGAAAAAGCTTTGTGTTAGCAATTTATCAAAAAGTAGTATCTGATCTATTGCTACTGTCCCACTCCCATACAACTTTGCAATTCTGTCCATACTTTTCATTCTTTGAAAGATCATCTTCTTGAGGTAGGTGCCGCCTTGTAAAGACTGCAATCTGAGAAGCAAACCCTGGTTCCACATCTGCAGAACCACCAACCCCACTGAACTCAACATCATAATTGTGCCGACTGGCTAATTCAGTTGCCCAGCTATTGAACTGCTCTCTTGTCCACTCGAATTTGTGATCGTGGTTGCGAAATTTACAAGATTGTGACTCAGTCTTCTCATCTGGATCTTCTTCTTGGTTTGTGAGAGCAGATCGTTGCAGAATCACGTTATATTCGTAGTTCGGGGTGGAAATGATAAGAATCTTTGGACGAAAATAACTTAATGCAACATTGCCAAACCGACAGGCCTGTTCCTCCTCCATGTGCTCAATTACCTATAATTCTCAAAAGCAATAACAGAAATTAGCAATTAAGAGAAAAAGAGAACCATTTTGCTTTTGTTCAAGGACACAAGTATGGATGCAACAGCAAAATTCATAGCTGATCATAATTTATACGCGTAATTCAAGATAGAGCCACTCTGCCTGAAAAAACAAACATGTGAATCAAGTTTGCTTGATTTGGACTGGATTGGCCATTGGTTAATTATGGAGATATCAAAATCATCAGAAACTTCGTGCACAATCAATCAATTCTCCGGACTCAGTAATCCATGCATACCAATGACAAAAATAAACTAAAAGCCCTTGCATTATCTTCACACCATGCAAACAAGATCATAGGCGATCCTATCAACATGATTTCTCTTTACTTAAACAATAAATAGGCAGTTTTAAAGTATGCCCCTTGCTTCAGATGAACAAACCCATATAGAGGATCGCAAAATTTGGCCTTCTGTTGTCATTAAATCCAGGACGATGTCTCTAATGATTCAGAGTGTTTTAAAGAGTCATGCTTCAAATACACTTTTGTTTCCATTTTAAAATATTCCTTACATTAGTATAAGTCCTATATAATTTGGCAACTATCTCATCCACATATGTCCTGTGGAAAAAAAAAAAAGAAGCATATGCAAAACAAATTCATGCACGTGATTATTCTATACAAAAAGATAACCAGGCCAACAGACAGTTTATAATTAATCACTGGCATCAAATAAAATCACTTTTAACACTGCATGCATCAATATCAATGACATACGCATTACCTTTGGGGGAAATTCTTGCCTACACCCAGCTTATTATACCCAATGGTTAGATGCGTAAAATAAAAACATGTGTCTTGTTTTATTGGCTAAGTTAGAATACTTAGTATATGCGTCAAACATCCAACGATTTGGTGAAATAAGCTGGGTGTAGGAGGTAAGAATCTCCTTTACCTTTGGACTTTGGGTCCAAGTTTCATGTTTATGCAAAGGCAGGATAAAGGGCAAGCACCAATGGAATCAAGCTTGATAAAAACATTGGCCAAATACATATCACTGGAATGAAAGCAAAAATACAGTACCTCTAAGCAAGTGCCTATATCGAATCCACATAATCGAGAGTCAAAATCTATGATGGAACCATCATAAAGAACAGCAGATCTGATGCCTGAATCTGACTTCATGCTTAGTTTTGAATGAAGTATCTATAAGAAAATAACAACACACATCAATGACTCATAATCACTACTACAGCAAACAGAAAATTAAGAGAAAACAATCAATCAATATCTTCATTTGTTTAGATGAAAGAATTCCCTCTCAAGCATGTACACTCCTTAATAAAAAAAACTACAGGAGAAAAAAACAGATAAGGGAAACCCCTATATTTTTCTCATGACACAAAAATAAAATAAAATAAAACATAATTTCCTTTCTACAAGACACCCCCAGCATATATAATTACATGCACAAAGTTAAACAATGGGATGATCAAAATTGGGAAACCTATTGGCATCTGAAACACAAATTTCCAGCAGTCTATAGCAGCACATCATGTTTCATTTAGAGACTCGAGATGTTTCAAAAAAAAATTTAGAGACTTGAGTAAAAATTCCTTCATTAAGATAAAGAATGATCCTGGGTACACCAAAGAGTTTCACATCTATAATCAATACATATGTAACCCATGTGTGTTTGATTGCAGTCTCACACAGGAAAGTTAAGATAAATAATTAACAGACACATCAAAGGACCAGCCTCAGCATGTGTATGTAAGCAGGCCTATTAAAGTGGAACTAAACCCTGAGAAGTCTCCTCAGTCCTTAACAGAGAATTCTACACCATAGGCTGCTAAAATAATAAGCACCTTTAAGCATAACTGCAACAGAAGCAACGATATTCTAATTAATAATAATCAAATTCTCCCATCATGAGACCCAGCAATTAACAAACCTTTGCAGCACGGCTCAGACTCTTTTGTGATATATCTATCCCAACAACTTTTTCCAAAGAAGTTGAGTAATCTAATAAAGAATCCAATAAACTTCCAGAGCCACACCCAAAGTCAACCTGGGGAGAGAAATAAACATACAGAAAAAGAGCAGTTTAAGATGATGAAGCAGAAAAAGTAGAAGAATAAAGGACATGAAAATTAGAAACTTAATTTGTAATAGTGATACTTATAATTAGCAGAAAAGAAATGCTAAATTTACCAAAGTAGCAGCACAAGATTTTTTTATATGTTGCAAGGCATATTCCACCCGTTGCTTGGAAAGTGGAGGGCTAAAAAGAGCCTGCTCCATTCTTTCTTCTGGGGCTTCCGTTACAGACAACAATGTTGCTGAGTAGTTCAAGCAACAAGCTTCTGCCAAAATACAATTATCTGTTTGTTAGATCTCAGAACGGATAATCAAAATAAATTAAATTACATCATGAATCAAGAATTTTTAATTTTCCACAAGTACATTTAAAGTTGAATCAAAGCAGAAAATTCCATTTGAAATTTTCTTACATGTTGCATGCATAATCCATTTTTCATTTTTGTACAGACTTTCCACATAAATCTGGATGAAATTGTTCAGTCATTTTTTACAAACATAAGAAGAACCATACTTTCATAACTTTATCAATATTGATCAATCCCCTCCCCTATCTGGACCTTACCATGATAAACCTGAGATTGTCAAAGTTGAAGCCCCAAGCCTTAAACATTGAGTATCTTTTTGTATTGACTCTACATTCAAAATTTAACGATCATGTACTTAGCCATGATTGAGTATTGAGTGAGAGGTTCACATGACAATACTTCAAAAACCCTTAAAAGGACAAAGGGCATCCTTGAACTACTAGCTGAATGTAAACTGTGATGAAACAGTGATGTGTAAACTGTAATCGAAATCTTATTATGACCATTACCATTACATAAGAGCCAATATGAGTTTTACACCAGCAACCATGAAATCTTGTCATGCCATATTCCACTGGTTCTTTCCTTTTCAATTATCAAAGTGACGACTCATAAATGAGCTACACAATTGGGCAGGTTCTACCCCTCCAAACCACCCAATAGGATTTGGATCTAAGACTTCAGGGATCAAGATGCCAACCCTTTACCCAGTCAGGTGACCCCTTGAAAATGTAAGTGGTCCTTTACTATATCCTTTCAAAACATTTTTAGTGTTGTGTTTGCTCCAGCTTTAATAACTGTTTATCATTCCTAGCTATACATTCATCATTGTAAACAAGGAAAACTACTTGAAAGTTTTAATCAACACAAAGTTAGCAAACAGCAATCAAAATCTCTAAATCTGAGAGACATCATTAGGTAAGTACTTATGTGAGCAACTTTCTTATTAGTTATTCTAGCAAATTCGACACATCAACCTCACACTGAAATTTTGAACACAGATAATTACTCTTTAAGTCATTGTTCCAGGCTTCCAATAGTAAATTTAATCTCTCTTTCAATGTAAACAAATAATTTACATAAAGATGGGGCAACTTACGTGATGATAACAATGAACTAATCTTCCCAGGGTCTTCAGCTGTGGCCAAAATAAACTCCTGAGGGGGTGACTCCATGCTGAAAAAAGCAGATTGACCAACCGACATTTGTATCAGAACAGCTTCAAGGGGAGATATCACAGCCCCAGTTCCCATCTCAAACTCAAATTCACTATTCCTCTCAAGAAATTCTTTCACATGTTTGCCTTCAGTTGCCAAAGATACAGAATAACTTATGCACAATAAAGATCCATTTGATGGACATACACCAGAATCAGGACCCTCTATGTTCAAAGAGTAAACATTTTGTCCCGGTGAAGCATATGGCACATTCACACTTCCTGCTTCTGGCAATATGCCTCCTTGTTTGTGACAATGTTGAAGATTATGAACATATGGGCACAATAAAAACTCCTTAAAGAATTTTTCAGGACAAAATTGAATGTTAAAGGTATCAGCCGATTGTTTTAGCTTTTCCACAGGCATCCCAGGATCCTTAAAATATTCATTCAACCATTGGAGGATTTTCAGGGAAGCATTGTGGACAGAATCATTCTGCTTCTTATAAATCTCTTTTGGTGAACACTCAATGATCACATCCTGACACTTGGAAAATATTTTCACTTCACACCTAAACATGCTTCCGTATTCCACTGACTCTGCGTCATCAGTGGCAGTTCCTGTTCCATTCACATATTCTTTTTGCTGCTCAACTGCCTCTGAATTATTCACCTTCTTTTGCAATCTTGACAAGCATGATACTTTTGAAGGTAGACTTACAGAAGAGAAAATAGGTTCAGATAGTCGGTGCTGCCGGCAGAATGAACATAGGATTTCCCTTGGGAAAGAGCCTCTCCAATTTGCTTTTGTGGTAAATGATGAGGGCAATTCTGCTGCAAGTATTGCTTCTCTGGACAGCTTATAATTTCCATTTGGCTTCTTGCTTATAAGCATCCTATATCAAAGTAAGGTCATATTATGGAAGGTGGGAAGTTCATTATGATGAGGTAAAACATAAAACCTGTGACAAAATCATATAAGAAATGCAGCCTAAAGAGAGAACTTAGACCAAATAGCAGTGCAATATAGCTTCTAGACACCAAATGTATATGCCATCACAATTAATTGAAAAAATAGGCCCAAGATGCGATTGGCAAGGGAAAATTACAGCATTCTACAATGGTTATTTAAAAGAGAAGAGAGATACACACTCTCCAACCTCTTAAGAGGACTCAATTAACAGACCTCTAAGTTATTAACCATCAAACAGCAGACCACATCATAACCAATTAAATAGCAAAACAAATATTAAACCATCTATGAGAAACTAAGAAGATTTGGAAATGCTTCAAGAAGATAATGCCAAGTAAGCAATTTAAATTGAAAAAAGAAAAAGAACTTGTGAGAATTAATTCACATGATATGAACATAAATAATCTTGCCAAAGAGTTGTTCTTCAATGACAACAACAAAACGTGATCCATCCATTATCCTATGAGATGAGAGTACTGAAGACCTGAATCAATCATAAGTTTTGCACAGCACCATAGAAAAAAGACCATAAAAGAAAATCGCAAATAAAGATATTCAAAATAGATGATATCAGAAGAGACCTGTAATATGATTGCAGAGACACATCTTCATAGAAAAGATCTTTAGACCTCCATGTGTAGCCAATCGATGCCATAATTGCATCACCATATATCTCTTGATTGCAGAAGTAACTTGCCCTTGCATTAAAAGGTCCTTTGGATTGACATTCAAATTTTACAAGATCTGCTGACAGATCTAATTCATATGATTCAGGACCAGAAAAGTATAATCTTGTCTCGGAAGAAGCTTTACCAATAGTCCTGTTGAAGAACAAATATAAAATAGTTCAAAAAACAGAAGACAATAAAAAGACTACTATAATGAATTATATATATTCTTACAATTCCTTATATGATAACGTGCCCTACCTAGAAAGCAGTAACTTGTTCCCATCTGTCACACCAAGTTTATCAGCTATAGCATCCAGGTAATACCCGTCTGATGATATAATAAGACTCAATGGATAAACAATCTTCTCCAACGATGACGGAATACATACAGCTTCAATCCTTATTATATCTGGGTATCCAGATTTTATGACATCTAATGACTCCATGATCTTTGGAGAGTATGGATGTTGTTTCTGAATTGAAAGCTGGCCTTTGGTGGTGACAATGTACCCAGACAATCTTGTAGCTGCCTTCATGACAAATGACGAAGCCAATAAAGGATTTGATTCCACCTTAGGGTTAAGTGCTTTACATAGATTACTTAGTTTTGCATCACAGACAGCAAAAACAGATGCCGGTACAAAACTACAGAGGTCACCGTCTCTCTTCAAAGCTGCTCTAAGGTGGCCACTCAATGGATGAAGAGATTGGAGGAACTTTACAAATAGCATAAAATGAAGTACAAGAGGTCAGAACAACGAAGACTACTCATATAACAGATCTAGAAAAGAACGCTGCCATGCAAAAGCTAGATGTTCGAATAAATTAATGAAGTACGTGCACATAGTTTGAACAGCAGAAATAACCATATATAATATGCAACTTGCACCACTGAATGGCTGTGGGAGAGTGACAATTGAGTTTTATATACATTTTTTACTGACTTACATTTTTCTAATTCTTGATTAAGGAAAAAAAGATTTAAAGGTCTATTTTCTTTCATGGAAGAAAACAATCTGTTAACAATTCATTTTTATACTGAACACCAACCTCGTCTGAGAATAGATATGTCAAACGTTCAATTAAAGCATCCCATGGTTCCTTCTCAGTTGGATCATCACCTGCAGGGTTGATGCCTAGCTGCACCATAAATAAATATGTACTTAAATGACTTAACTAGAGATAAAGGAAAGAGAATCCACAGACTTCTTTAAATAAATCAATTGAACTTCTACACAATCATGCAAAAAAGAAAAAAAAGTCAACAAAAAATAATAAATCCATAAATAATCAAACATTGACCATTCCCTAGAACTATAAGAATCAAGATGAAGTCGCTAAATGAGTAAATTAAGATTTGGAAACATATGAACATGGATCCTTCTATTTGGACTCCCAAATCAAGACTTTAAATATTATTTCTAAATGCATGGGAAAAAAAAATCAAAAGCAAATAGAACAGAAGACGTGGATGGTTCTGACAAAAATCAACTTCAAGCAGATTACAAATTTCAGTAAAGGACATACTTCTATGTGAAACGTGAAATCTATAGTATTTCGTATTAACATAGATAAAACTTTTAGCATTTTCAAATCTAAGGCAGCAAATGCAGCAGAAGCTGGCAAAGAGTCAGTGGCAATAATCTTAGAAAAGGAAATGAAGTCTACCATTTTTAAAGCCATCTCAGCAGCACATTGCTCAGCATCCTTCTTCTTTTTAAAGGTCTCTGACACAACATAAAGGTCAGGAAGTTCTAAGCTGCAGCGATAAAGAGAGGGACCCTTCTGCGGGATTGCCAACCCTGGACATCCTTTTTGAATAGACTCCTGCACTTCTTCTACCCTGTAGCATGCTTTGCTTCCAAACTTTTGATATATAATAGCTTTAGGTGTAAGATTTGTCTTTCTCACATTTACTACTGGGCATCCCTTAGTTCCCATAGCGAAGTGCTAGCTTATCTCCTGCATATACTGAATGTGAAACCAACCCAATTGTATTATAATTCATTGACAGAAATAGGCAACCTTGCAGTACAATAACCTTCCCATTAGAGAACATTATTTATCATAATACTTATATTTTTAACTCTAGAGTAATGCAAGCCTAAACTTGGGCAGAACGCATGAGCATGTTCTAGTAATTTAAACATAAATCTTAGGGTACATCGTGCATTGAATAAAATGGCATATCTGCAACTTTTATTATCTATGAAACTGAAATCCAAATGTAATAAATAATACAATCCATCAACAGGAGCTTAATTCATCCTACAAATTGATTCTACTTATTATCCCGGTAGTATCTTTCAATTGATTTTCTTCCTTTGGTTCTTAAAATTCCTTTGTAATCGTAACATATTACATGAATATAATCCAAGCAACAAATATAAACAAAATTAATGTCGATGATAATACCAAATTCAATCGCCCTGAATTATATCAGTTATTAGAGTGAGATATACAAAGAGTAAAATCTGATTGAATTTAACACAAACCAAATTTACGAGATGCTCATTGATCAGTATTGAAGCAAAACACCGGATTAAACAATTATTAAACTAAAATATTTATAAAATTAAAACAAACAGCAATATAATTTCAACGAGGACAACAGCCAAGGTCACCAATTAACAAGAAAGAAGCCAACTTTTATATCGAGAACTTTTTTCTTTCAATGCATAAATATTCCTGTATCACTCTCTCTTTGTATATAACAGACAATAGCAAACTTTTTCACATGACATCTATAAAAGACCACCTAAACTGGACAAAGATGACAAATTGAGCGGAAACAAGCGAAAGACCTTGAAACCCCAAAAGACAAAAACATATAAAAAGGCCATATTTTCAAGAATTATGAAGAACCCACATGCAAATTTCAAAAATTTAGCCTTAAAAACTTTAAAGGGTGATTATAAAAGACAATAAAAGAAGAAAAGAGAGCAATGGAAGTACCTCCTGCGAAATGGGTAATGTAGGTTTTGTGTGCCTTCTGGAGCTTCCCCTTACCAGTGCACACTTTGCTTGCTTGTATGAACTGACTTTTGGAAAGAGAGGAAAAACAGAGGAGGGAAAGGTTTTGTTTATATTAAAAATTATTAGAACTGCTGAGAAAATAAATAAATAAATAGAATTTTCTTTTTTAAAAAAAAGGGAAGAAAAAGAGAAAAATGGAGATAAATAGGCTTAATGTGGAAGAAAATGTATTCTGTGTGGTACTTGTACTCAAAGTTGTTTTTTTTTTTTTTTTTTTTGGAAGTTATTCAAAAATCAAAATTGTGTTTTAGTTGAATATAAAATCAAATTCCAACATACAAGTCTAATTCGTTCAGCACAGATAATCAAATATTTTGTTACCAAATCAATGTATTTAATTAAGAGTAAGGTTTAATTCTTTAATTTCTTCTAATTTTTTCTTTTTTTTAAGTGAAGAAGTTTAGTCCTTTTAAACTAGTTGTTAAAAAACAATTCCAGTTTTCAACACACAAAGAAAATATGCAAACATTACTCAAGAAGTCACACAACTTCTCAGCAAAGGATTGTTCCAAAAAAAAAAAAAAAAACCTTTTTAGCTAAGGATATTGTTTCAAAAATTTTTAGACAAAAATTAGAGAGAAAACAATAGTTTAATAAAAATAAAAAAATTCCTAAATTTTAATTGAATATAATTTTTAGAATAAAAAATTAAAATTAATTTTTTTTATTTTTATTGTTTATCAGCACTTTAATTAGTGCAAACCTCTTGCTCATATTAATTTTTTCATATAGATTCCTTTTATTTGTCATTTAAAAATTTTTTCTATATTTTAAAATATATTAAAAAATTTTGGATAAGAATGGAAATGGTGGATTATTCCCTGAGCTTGATGATAAAAAGTCAATCAACAATCATTAAAATCAGTTGATAAAGACTGCTCTCATTTAAGAAATATTTCGAATTCGAACTGTGGTGTATGCTGTCACAATAAATTAATTGTTAGGAGACTTTTGTCATCCTTATAGTTTTGTCCATCTTAAATTAAATTAATCAGAATTTAATGAATTTTAAATATCGATAGTTTAAAAAAAATCAAACTTTTTTATTTCTTAAATTTTGATAAAGATTTTTTTTTTTTTGAAATAGATTTTTATTTTTTAATTATGTTTCACCTTAGTGAATTTATTGCATTATATTTTACCATTAATTTCAAGGCCCATTGGTCTAAAAAATTTAAATGTTTTTAACTTATTGCGATTTTAGCTCACTTTTAAAATCTTGTCAAAAATGTCGAAATTTGACAAATTAGTTGCAATTATAGCCCAAAGTTAATTTCAATCAAAATTGAGTGTGGATGTACTGATGTGGCATCTTAGATGGCACTATTGATGTGGGGTCTACTGCCACATCAACTAAATATTTGTTTAAAAAGACCTTACGTTTTCAATTTGTTGCAATTTTGTCCCAAATTTGTAGTTTTGACATAAATATCTTATTTTTTCTAAAAAAAATACATTTTATTATTAAATATGTAATTTTTTAGTAATTAGCTATATAATATTTAAATTATAAATTATTTTTATAATTTATAAAAATTTAAAAATATGCATTATACATTTAAAACTAAAATAAATTAATCTAATTACTAAATTATTTCAAAATAAAATAATATTTACACAATTAATAAATAATATTTAATCTAATTAATAAAATATTTACATAATTTTATATTTAATATTTAAATTATTTATTATTTAAATATAAAAATTTTAAATATGTATTATTTATTTAATACTAAAATACAACAATGTTGTATTAATAATTTATTTAAAAAATAAAATATTTCACATGATTAATAACCGTAAATGTTAGTAAAATTAAATATATGTATTAATATAGTTATCCATTATGTAAATATTATTTTATTTAAAATAATTTAGTAATTAGGTTAATGTATTTTTGGTGTTAAAGTATAATTTATATTTTTAATTTTTTATTAATTACAAAAATAATTGATAATTTAAGTATTATTGGTAGCTATTAAATATTACATATTTAATAATAAAATGTAATATATTTAGAAAATTTAAGATATTTGTATCAAAATTATAAATTTTGGGATAAATTTGCTATAAATAAAAAACTTTTGGTTTTTTTATGTAAATATTTAATTGATGTGGCAAGAGGTCCCACATTAATAATGTCACTCAAGATACCATGTCAGCACCTCCACACTCAATTTTGATCAAAATTATTTTAGATTATAATTGCAACTGATTTATCGAATTTAGTCATTTTTTATTAAAATTTTAAAAATATCACAAGAAGTTAAAAACTTTCGATTTTTTAGACTAATAGACCTAATTTCAATTACACATATCCAGCAGTCACTTTGAGTTAATTGCGCATATGTGATAGTGATGCTGCATTAAAAAAAAATGAAGTATACTTTAAAAAAAAAAATTATACATAAAAGGATAGGTAGATATGATCAAATTTAATAATTTTTAAGATAAATATTAATTTTATCAAAATATTAATAAATTGAATTCTGGTAAAGTAGTAACATGATAGGAAAAAAGGGAGAATTGCTATTTGCCCCATGTGTTTTGGCCTATTACACTACTTCATCCCTGATATTTGAAAAAATATTTATTCATCCCTGACATTTGTAAAATTGTCTACTATTTCATTCCTACAAAAGGACTAATGAGTGTTAACTGTTGCAAACGTTAGGGATGAATAAATATTTTTCAAATGTCAGGGATAAAATAGTATAATAGGCCAAAACATAGGGAGAAATAGCAATTATCCCTTTAAAAAATATTCATGCCAGCAATGGTGAAATAATAAAATCAATATATTAGGTTGGTCATATATGTACAATTGAATTAATTTAATCAATTGCAAATGTAAGATAAAATTGTAAATAATTCATCAAATTATAAAACACAATTAAAAGTTTGATCAAAATTATAAAAATTATAAAAAAAAATAAATATGTTTGTCATTATTTTTTTTTTTGGTCAATTTGGATTGAAAATAAGAAATAATAGAAAATAATAACTTTAAAGGATATAAGCTTCCCTTATTTAAGAATTTAATGAGATCATAAAAGAAGTGATTATCTATGCTTTTAAATTTTATTTTTTCCTTGATAAAAAAATATTTTTTTTTCTTTCAAAATTTAAAAAATTAAAAAATCCTTTGGTTACTATTAAAAATATTTTAAAATATTACTAATATATCTTTTTTTCCTATCATTTACAAGTTATAAAAACATAAAAAAGATAATATTTAATCTTTCATTTTTTTCAATTTATATCCTACAAAAAAATTAATATCATTTATTTTCTTTTAAGTTTTAGCAATTTTCTTTCCCATCAATAGTTAGAAAGCTGGGAGATGATATTGAGCCACCCTAGCACCCCATTAAATTATTTAAACATAAAAATAAAATGTATATAATGACATTTTGTTTTTTTTTAATTTTTAATATTAATTATGATGTATTAAGTTTCATTTATATATGCATTAGGATAGTACATAAAAATATGAAAAATTTATAAATATAAATTATAAATTTAAGATTAAAATATCTAATCCATCTCAGCACCATAATGAAACGTAACCATCTTGTATGAATTAATTAAAATTTTAACAAATAAAATATTATAAGTTTAATATTATCTAGTAGTTTTTTTTTTAAATAAACTTTTAATAAGAACCAAAACATAGGTGATATTGTAAATATGTTCTTTCTAATCCATAATAGAAGTTTGATGATCAAAGGAATAGTCAAATAAGAACATTTACATGGTACATTATTACAGACAAAGTTTTATAATTAAAGAAACAGAAAGTTATATCTAAGAGAAGCAAGTTCAGATGCTTCTTTAACTTCATCTCATAAAATATTCACTTACTAAACCCTCCTTTGTAAGTTATCTTCTTAGAGCTGAAAAAGTTGAATAATCAAAATGAATTTTTTCGCCTGTACGTCTTAACCAAGCCTCCCGTAGACATTATGAATGATTACAGATCGAGTCCCCACCTCCCCAATGTGCTATGTTAAAAAAAAAAAAAATTCCTTATCAATGTGTCTTCTCAAATAACTTACTAATTACCCTCCTTTGCAAGTCATCTTCTTAAAGCTCAAAAGAAAAAAAAAATTTAAGCAAAAAAATGAATCCTTCTCCTCAACTTTTCTCTAAAATAAGAACTCAATTTTTTTAATGCTCTACAATAAGAACTCAATTTTTTTAATGCTTTTTGGCTTATTAAAAAAAAATAAATATTTTAAAGCTAAATAGAGGGGTAAATAAGTTGTGGGATTTTCAAGTTCATATGGGACACATGCATATGTCCTATCAGAATAGTTAGTTTCAAGTCAGAACTCATTCAGAATCAGATTCCACAAGCAATAACCAAAAAGTCCAATTATGGTTACAGATTCTGTCCTTCAATTTGTCCCCAAACAGATATTCCCTTCTAAGATCTCTTTTCACATTGCTTTTCCATGTATAATCCCCAAACTTGAGCTCCCTCAGGTTGACATATCCTGCTCCAACCCTGGCTTGAGGGTCTTGCACTTTCAATAACGTTCACTGACCAAGCTTATGCTTGTCCTTTTCCAAAGTAATAGTGTCGGAATACACAGGAGAAATCCTTTGTTTCTAAACCATCCTCGCAAATGTTTGCGTATCTGCAAAAAACATCATCAGCCTAGCATAGTCTAACTCTAAGATATTAACCTTGTGTTTTAAATATCAACTTAATATCTGTCATCTTCCCTTGGAATTACAAGGGAATAGGATGGAGCATATAAATCTGGCATTTGGTGACCGAAATTTTCTTGAAGGTTGGTAGAAGCTTTTTCCATTGCATTAGAGATTGTGAAGAAAATAGTTAAAATGTTCTAGACAATACCCTTCAAGAGTAAACTGAAAACATTCAAGTCAAATCACCCAGAACCAAGTTCATTCACTTCCAACTTCCGATGCAACACAAGAAAAAGTTTGTATAAGCAGAGCAAAGTGGACCACAAATCAGAAGTGAATGTTTCTGGGAACTTAGACCAGAAGCATCATCATTGGGCTCAACAAGGTTACTTTATGTGGCAAGGCACTCACATCTCTAGTGCTTGGGTTGTCAGAGGACATTTAAAACCAACTGCTTCAGCACTCGCTGCAGCAAGGTTCAAGTCTTTAGCCTGCACCACAGAAAAGAATAATGTTATCACACCCAATACTTAGTAAATGAAAACAAATGCTATTTGTTGGACAAGTTGCACATATATGATTGAATCCACCACCAGCCACAGAAGCGCAATAATGTGAAAGCAGACGACAAAAGCTGCGGTCAATTGCCTCCCCTCATCAACAGTAGAAAGAAAGATTTTGTTTAATGCAAAGGATTTGGGTTCGTTAGTATGGCATTTGAAAGCTTTTGCTGATCTGATTGATGGTAAAAATTAATGAGCATGACCATCAGATAGACACTAAAGAGGAGGATGAATCCATTACTTTAAAAGCTTGAATATACATATGCATAATAATACTTCTTGATGTTCTCAAAGTGAGCTTTTACTGTTGTTAGTATCAGTATCACCGCTGCAACAATTTGGCAATTGGCATAAAGCTTCATGATGAGCTGTGCCAAATCATGTTATAAATAAATTACCAGGCAAGTACAGTGAAACACATGTTAAAAGAATTTATTTAAAAAGAAATTGCATATGTTAGAGAGAACTGCAACCTGCGATCAAAGCATAAGTTGAAGAAATATTGTCAATCTAACTTAGTAATATGACCCATAAAAAAATTCCGCATGACAGCAAAGGTGTGTTCACTACAAAGTTGTGCACAACATGCATACATGCCAACTTTGGTGATATGTCATGAATTAATATTACTAATAAATACATAATTCCCACTGGGATATTACATGTGTCCAATAATTTATTATAATCTCAGAAGGAACAACCATTGTTCAGTCTTATCGATCTGGAGATTCTATAATATTTTACAGTAAGCATTTTCTGATAGATTAATTTACCATTCTTATCTTCTAATTTGTATGTGAAGTGAAAATGAGATCAAAAGTGAATACAGGAGTTACTTTTTCCCATCCAGACCAACAAATCATCCAGACAAGAATTAGCAAATGTCCAACTAATAGTTGGCTTGTGGACGAGCAACAGCCTTATTGTAACCGTATTAAACTGAGAGAGAAACAGGTAAAACTTGAATACTAATGCTTTAATGAGTTTCTAATCTTCTTGTGATGCACTAAGCAGCTTGAAAAATGATAAATCATGGAATAAATGATAAAAATCCTCAATGCGACAATAAATATCAGCAAGTAGTATGAAATTACATACCATGAGCTTAGATGCAAATCCACCAGCATAATTTCTTGAGGCAGGCACCCCTTCCATCACTCCAGGAACTGGATTATAGCTGTCACTGCCATATTGGAGATTTTATTAGAACTTTCAAAGCACTAAAAAGATAAAATTACACAGGAGGGACCTCAAAAATGGGAAAGAGTAATCACTCTGGCATCCTACATCATGGAAAACTGTCATCTGCATGTTAAACTTGCTCTTGGAAGAACTTTTATTTTTTATTTTTCCTTCTCTTCTTTTTGGGCCCAAAGTTCAGGTAGTTTTGTAGTGTAGTTTCCCATTGAATGTTCATAATATTTTGCTGCTACATGCCTGTAGGTTATCAAATCTGGACTCCATTGATTTTTCCTTTATTTCATTTTCTTATACAAACCAAAAACTTAAATATCTCGGCCGCACGTGCTGTACTTTAACATGGAGTTAAGTCAAACTAAGAACTGTGGCTGGATTAAGAGGCTAGCTTTGTTGTGTCATCACTTGAGAGAAAAAGAGCAACTAAATAATAGAATAGATGGATAGTCAAAAAGCAAAGGATACCTACTCCAACATCGAGCACTTGAAGAGTTAAAAACCTTTGTTAGAGTGCCAGCATCAATTCCATGCGACTGACCAAGAGCAAGAGCTTCTGATACTCCAAGCATGCTCACAGCCATTGCTAAATTGTTGCAAATTTTTGCTGCCTAAAAAATGAATAAGCAATGGTGACATCATATGTTTAAGAATAAATTCTGAAAGGTAAAGCTAAAAGAGATTATCCATTTTTATGCCAGCTATAAGTCTTGTTAACAAAAAAGGAATACAGGAAACACTTCTGAAAGTGTTGACGATGGTTTTACTGGCTATCCTTTTCTTTTTGGCCTTGATATGCAATCTGGACCATATCAAATATATACAAGAAAGATAATATATAAAGCTCAAATCTCTTGGCAGGCTGCATCACTATCATTTTCAGATATTTCAAATGGACTGCAAGTTCACGAAAGACAGCTGCTTCCAAATCTAAGATTCGAAGCTTACGAAGGTGCACCAAACACAAGATTAGCATCTGATGCCCTCAAAAACTAGACAAATTAGGCAAATTTAACTAAGAAAATTCAATGTAAAAGCAGATTTATCTAAGATCATCAGTAAATATCTAAATTTTTCAACAAGGCATACACAAGTAATAAAATGGCTTCATTATGCATTACACAGTGGTGGTCGTGCTTTTAAATGATAATTTTCATGTATTAATATGAATTATTACATTTATTAGAGTTGAGCATGTTAGCTTTTAGCTCTCTGTAGGATTACACAACCAATACATTTTGATGTCTTCTTTTAACAATAAACACTAACAGGACAATTACATATATTGGCACTTGGTATGCTAGTTATTATCTCTCTGCAGCATTCCACCATTAACATGTTTTGAGTTTTCGTTTATCAATAAACACCTGACATGGCACTTGGTGTGCTATTTATTATCTCTCTGCAGAATTCCACCACTAACATGTTTTTGAGTTTCCATTTATCGATAAACATCTGACCTGTACTAGTTGTGACAGTATCCAACACTTTGGACTTTTCTATTGCACCAGAATACGTTTTTTAATTTTTTAAAGGACCATAATTTTCACTACAAATAAATATGAAAATGTACAGCTGATTCATATTATAAGTCCATTATGTGGCTTACTTTCCACAATCACTATATTTTAGCTTCGTGGACTCAAATTAATATGCTAATAATTTGAATTGTTAATAAATCAAGAAACAAAATTCAACCCTTTGCAATAAGTGGAAACATTCTTCTCTCTATCCATTAATCTAAGCAATAAAGAATAGAGAGTTACAATCAGTAATGAGAAGGAAAAGTTCGTAAGGCACACTCTACATGCATTAGTGTTATTTCTAGTGATTCACTGGTCTAGAAAAATTAAGATAAACTAAAAGTAAAACTTAAAAAGTTAATGCAGGGTTTCGCTTTCACTGTTAATGAGAGCTTACTGAACCAGTTCCTGCTCCACCGCAATAAATAGTGTTTTTGCCCATCGATAAAAACAATGGCTTCGCAGCCAGATAAGCATCTTCCATGCCGCCAACCTGAATTCAGTATAATCTTATTTTCATGAAAAAATGATAAAAAATCTGCTCTTTTATACAAACACATCATTTTATGGGTTAATAACATGACCGTGAATACTGAATCATTATGATGCCATCCTGAAGGAGATAATTATGTGAAGTACATGCACTTTGGACAGAAGTCAAAGGTGAAGCCATACCATAAAAGTAAGAGTACCAGCTTCTGCAGCAAGAACACCTCCAGAAACAGGAGCATCCAACATGAAAGGTTTCTCCCAGTTACCTGCACAAAAGAGATCATTCAATGTTCAAGCATAAGAGGGCCTTAAAGGAGTAAGGTATTATCCAATCTCTAAGAAAATAAAACCAATGAATTCATAATGGACTTTAAGATCCTATTAGAAGTTCATGTAAAGGTAGGCCCACCAACCCAGAGAAAATCACTCTGTCTTCCTTTTAGAAGAAACAGGGAATATCAATTTTCCTGCTTGTTATGTGATTCCTAAGTTGGGAATAGGCATGAAGGGCACTGTATCTTTATCAAATTTCAAGCATCTACTATTTCAGGGTAAACATTTGGAGATAAACAAAGAAGGAAAATCAGCTTGGACCACTTTACTATATCTCAAGACTGCATATCTTCAGCAATTTTGATGTAACATAAACTCTGGCATTCAATGGACTCATCAATCTCTTATCATCACAGCCTACAACTAACAAATACAATGTTGTAGCTATAGTACAACAAAATTTTCACAGGTAACGTCTCTCTTGCAAAAAAGAAGCAGCATCATGTTCTTTCTTCTATCAAAGTATTCTAATCTAAACCACCATTATAAGTAGCATCGTTGAATTCTGCATTTAGTGTAAAACAAAAATAAAAAAAATGCATGGACTGGGAATGGGAGTTGCACTTACATGCAAAAGTATTAGATGGAATGTCAATCACAAAGTTCTATAAGCAGACTAGTTAAAAACTATTTTTGACCTTCCAAGTCAGAAGATTATAACTTGATGTGGATGAACTTGAAATGTTAATAAATTTACATCTTAAGAATATTCCATCAAGCATGCTTCCCACATTAAATTTATCAAGAACTAAATCCTGGCAATTTTGGCATTGGAATATTGTAAAAAGATTCATAACTTATATATGCATGCAGGAACTCTCTGTGTGAAAGAGAGATAAAGATGTGCATGTATGTATGTGAATCAAACCTACAAAAGTAATCAATGCACTCAATTTAAAGAGAAGCCAATTGTTTTGAGAATTAATTGCCCTTAATAATCATACATTTGAGAAATGAATGTGGCAGAAAATTCTATTAAGTATGTTGATTAAAAAGTTTGTACCTGTCTTTTCCTTTAAAATGAAGTTAGATACAGCTGCAGAAAGTTTTCTTGATGTTTCAGGATCATTGGTAGAAGAATTTATCAATAACCGTGGTTTTAACAGACTTCCATCATGAAGCAAACCATTTGGTCCAGTGTAGACATCCAACACCTACATAAGTTAGATTGTTCACACTGGCAACAAGGCAGATCAATAAAAATAGAGATCTTGAAATGAAAAATTTTCAAATTAGAGGTTCAGACCAAGAGCATATTTTTGAAGAAATTTAAGCATTTAGAAGGACAACAATAAAACTCTAGGTAAATGCAAATGCACAAACATATACAAGGATAATAGCAACAACTGACATGTGTGCATAGAGGTTTTATTTACTTTGCACATTTATGTCCATGAAACATTTGCTCCCCTGATACTTAATTTTCAATTCTTAAATGAAAGTAAATTATGGTTCAGTATGATCATCTAAAAAACCAGTAATATTAAAAATATTTTCTTGGCGATCAAAATATTTTTTAAATTTTGTTTACATTTTCTCCTTTGTTGCAATTTAGGCATGCCAAATAATTTGATGTAATATGACATACATGTAAATACACATTTAAAGTTCTTGGGCATTTTTCTCCTAATAAAGGAGGAAAAAATCTTGAATACATAAAACATAAAGAGCATCAAGTACCTCAGAAACCCCATGAACTTTTAACAAAATATTTATCATATGCTGCAGAAATGGCCAAATGGAATCACAAATACTCACATGAGATGTTGAGGGCAGCATAGTAATCACAACATCACTTGCTTCTGCAACTTCAAAAGGTGTTTGTTTTGATGGAACTCCAATGTCAGTAAACATCTTGATGGCATTACAATTTCTGCAATAGGACCAAATTTGCCCATTTGATTTCAAGTACAGATGATGACACTTCTATCACCATATATTAAGCCATATAACTAAAATCATAATGCTGATAAAAGAATGTACAGCTCTGATTACAAATATACTTGCCAAAAGACTATGGACTCATCCCTGAACATACAGAACTTTGTTGAAATTTAAATAAACATATGGGAGTTAAAATAACAAACAGAAAGGAAAACGCTTATGCCATACATGTCATGAACAGCCACTTTGTATCCAGCCTTAATAAGATTTTGTGCCATTCTTGATCCCATATTTCCCAGTCCTATGAATCCCACACGCTGCAATTCTCGTTCATATATAAGTGTCAAAATTTGAGTAATTTGCAAGATGAAGTATAAAAAGCACCATGGCATGAAAAAGAAAACAACATTTGTCATTCCAACACATATAGACAAAGTGGTTCATTGTTCTTCTCAAAATCTAGTATATGAGATTTAAATTGATTGATTATGTTTATTTACAACATATATATAACTATAAAGAAAAAGCAGACACCATTTCAATCTTCAATACTTCAACCAGAAGAAAACCTAAAAATTGCAAATGGCTGGATAAAATTAGAGCCTTGGAAATGAAAACAGTAACCCCAATCCCGAATCTATTGGCTTGATTGCTTGCTTACTATTAAGAATATAATATATATGATGCATCCAATGGAATACTTTTGAAAAGCATTGTTTTCAAAATCCACAGCACTGCAATGTAAAAAGATATGGCCCCGCAAGATCACAGAGAATTTTATCAGAAACGAAAAGTTAAAACATAAAACTTTAACCATAGGCAACCTCAAAGTTTGGTCTGCAGTGTCATTCTCGAACATGAACCTATTAGTGCAATTTCTTTGTCGATAAATGAATAACCAACCCATGGTGGAAAAAAATCTGAAACTCATAATCAAGTGGTTGACTTTCTTTCAGCTAATAAGTTGAAAGAAATTGAATAATTCAAGTGGGATTTTATAAATATTTTCTGAGTGTTAAAGTTGCTGCTAGAGCAAAAACAGATACAGATATTCAATTCAAGTCAGTTTGGTTCTTGAGATTGAGATAAATCAATAACTGAAAAGTTTTTTAAATGTGCATATATAGTCAAATATGAATAATTTTATTTAAAAACCCAATTGCCCATTTGACCTGAATGAAAAACCAAGAAAATTTTATTTCTTTATTATGCTGCTGACTGCTGCTTGAGATGTTAAGGACTCATTTAGTTCAACGACAGCTTCTCAAGAAATGGTACTATAAAGCTACGATCTTGTTGGGTTGAAGCTTAAATCAAAACAAACAGCTAATGTCAACAAAAGAGTATATAGGAAAGACATCCAAAAAATAAAAAATAAAAAAGATATTAAAGTGCGAAAAGGTTTACCTCAAACTGGGAAGAAGAAGAGGCAGCAGGTGGTGATGCAGAGAAGGTGCGCATTGGAACAGATAGAGTGAAAGAAGAAGTGGTTTTGATTGTAGAAATCAGTGATCTCAATCTGTACATGGCCATGGATTTACACGATGAAGATTATATTTTTCAGAATTACGATTTAGTGCAAGTGATGCAGTACATGCACTTATCTTTTTGCATCTACCAATCTCTCTCTCTCTCTCTGTATTTTTTGGTTTCGTTCTTTAATATATACACACTCACTTGACCAGTGATAATTGCGTGTAATTATGCAGCAAGATAGAGAGAGACGTGGAATCTAGTCATAGTTGAAGTCCCGCCGTCTCTCTTTATCTCTTCTGAAACTTTAAACTACAAATTTAATATATCAACTAACTTCCAAATTCCAGCGGGCTGGCACTAGCAGGACACCCAATTCACTGTGCTTGTGCTGCCGTGCCAAAGTTTAACAAATTCTTACGATATCACCCGACAGTTAGAAGTTCAAATTTCAACAGATCAAACCAAACTAAATCGAACTCAATTTCAGTTCTATTCTTTTCACATTTTCTAAAACCAATTTAAATTCGGTTCAATCTCAGTTTTCATCAAAAAACTAAAATTGGACGGAATTTAAATAAAAATATATTTTTTAGTTCTATCATTGAAAAATACATTTTAAAAATATTAAATGAATAAATAAAAAAATAAAAAATAATATTTCAAAATAAAATTAACAAACTGATTATTGTTTATGTTTGGTTCTGTTTTAATTTTTCATCTTGATCAATTTCGGTTAATTGGTTTTTCAGCTCAATTCGTTTTTAATCAAACTAACAGTTGCACACGCCCACAAAATTAGTATATATTTTATTTCATTATTTTAAAATATGAATAAAATAAAATTATTTAAATATATATTAATTAAATAATTTAAATAAAATAAAAATTATAAATTAATAATGTAATTTTCATTAAATGTTGATTATTTTTCTTTTAATTATATATATATATATATTATAATAACTTGAAATATCACAAACTTATTGATCCAGCTTGTATATATATTTGTTAAGGAAAACGATAGATAGATGACATGAGCCGTAATATAATACAATTATAAAAAAAAACAAGACATTATGATAAAAAGTCGCTACTCTAATCTTTATCCATTTGTTAACTCAAACTTAGGAACATAACTAAAATATTGTTTAAACTAATTTTTATCCATTTGTTAACTCAAACTTAGGAATATAACTAAAATATGTTAACTAAAAATAATTAAATAATAATTTTATTTAATTATTTTTTATTAGGAGTGTATATATATATTTTTTATATACATACTAATTGTAGACATCCTCGGTTTGAGGCCCGCAACGGAAGCCTGATGATGAGAATAGTACGAGTCCTGAATGCAAGAGAACCCGAACTTCTTTAGAGCGAACTCGAGAGAGAGTCTAAAACCCTAAAACTTTGAAGTCCAAGTCCAAAATTCTCTAACTTTGACCCAAAATACTGAAACCCTAGCCCAAGGTGTCAAGCCCAAGTTTCTTGGCCCGTTTCAGCCCAAGCCACGCAGGCCTGAGCTGAAGAGGCGCACGCCTCTCCGATGAGGCATACGCCTCTTCAGCGGCCACTTGCAGCTTGCTTTTAATGCCATTTAATGTTGGCATTAAGGTCTCTACCCCACCTCATTTACTCCTTTGATTTTAGACGTCTTTGGTTGATTTTAGAGGCAAAATTCAGAGCAAGAAAGGGTGTGCTCATGATGGAAAAGTAGGAGGATGGTCTTGTCTTGGCTTGGGAAGGCAAAAAGCAAGGAAAGACTTGAGTGTTAAGAAGGAAGAGAGGAGAGAAGGAGAGAGGAGGTTGGTCAGTCTGGGAAAAGAGAAAAGAAAAGAAAGAAAGCGTTTTTGAGAGAAGAGGGAGAAAAGAGAGGAAGGTGATCTTGCATCCTAAAGCATCTCAAGTCACCAAATCATCTCTGAGGGTCTGAGTTAGGAGCTCTAAAGTTGTCTACAACAAGTAAAGATTCTTTGTTTTGTTTTGTTTTTTTAAAGTTTCATTTCATTTTGAGATTGTTTACTTGTATATTGTTGTTTTAATTGTGATTCTTGTTTGTTTGAGGCTAATATGAAGGCATGAGTATGTAGAGTGTTATTTATTAGTATATTTACATTTATTTGCATCAGAAGTTGATTGCTTGCTTTTGTTTTTGAATTTCTAGCACTTTAAGTTGCCTGTGGTTGTGCCTCTGTCCAGGAGGCGTGTGCCTCATTGATGAGGCGCATGCCTCTTGGATTTCTTCTGCACCTCCTCACGCCTCATTGAAGAGGCACGCGCCTCCTGACCAGGGATGTCCATCTCAGGCTGCATACTTTTAGTATATTTTCCGTATATTTTGCTTATTTCCCACTATATGTCTAATATATTTGCGTGATTTAGGTTTATGTTAGTCTTGACATGTTTTGACATGATATTAAATGTTTATTTTGTGATATGTTGTGATTTTAAAGCATGTTTAGATGAATACTTAATGTTCAAGTACATGTATTTTTGTCTTTATATGTTTAATTGAATATATGTTGGTTTATTATTTGTATTTGTGTGAATGATTATATTTCATTTAATATATATGTGTTATGTATGAAAGTTAATAATAACTTCTCTATTTGTGAGAGGAGTTATTTTTCTTGTCTTGCAGGTATTCTTAAGAGTGATTTTAATC
>CATIWK010473308.1:0-19021 GCA_949634005.1 Mallotus japonicus
TGTCATATAGCCATTTGTTAAAATCTGTTGACCGATGAAGATTATTCTGAGCTGATCCGAACACCTCACTATGATTCACAACTGAGTTAAAGTCACCCAAAGCTATACCAGGATTATCACCCACTAATCTGTTAAAAGATAACTCACGCTAAAGATTTTTACGTAAGGATGCATTTGGGCTACCATAAACAATGGTCAAGAACCAACTGCAATTATTAGTCATCACTACCTTGCAATGCAGAAATTGGGAATGGGATTTCACAATTTCCACCTGGCATTTCGAATCATTCCAGAAGACCCATATGCCTCCACTATAGCCCACTGCCTCAATACGCACCAATTTTCAAAGCCAAGCTGCAAACAAAACTTGTTAGCTGGCTTCCCACTACTCTTAGTTTCTAACAAACCAATCACATCTGGAGTATGAATTTTAATAAGATCATGCAAAGTACGTCGAAATTCTCTCGATACAGTACCTTGAGCATTCCACACTAGCTTTAAAAATCATAAAAACATGGATAAAGGAGAGAACAATGCAACCACCTTAATTCAAATTGCCTCTTTCTTCAAAGAGATCATCCTTCGGATTTTCAGTACACATCTCATCATCTGGGTCATCATCTGACGGTACCCAATCTGTCCCAAATGAATAATTGTCATCCTTTTCATCCATAGGAGCTGATGGATGAGGTATAGAAGGGTCTTTGTGGTGCAGGCCAGACTTGCGATTCCCTTCCCCTTCATACGACGCCAATTGTCCACCTTAAGCCATTTCCTTAACCAACCTACTCTCAATTTTGTTTGTGACAGCCCCTCTACTCATAAGAGTATGTTCCCCTAAGCTAGCTGCCTGATTGCTCTTGGATTTCCCATTTCTTCCTTTTATTTGATTGACGTCAAAATTTCCACTTGTGCTTGATTGTGGGTCTTTGCCAGTAGCTAATTCGACAGTTGGGCTCACTCTCCTCTCTTCTAGTTGCATCTGGTGTGTAGGTTGGTTACTTCTTAGGATTCCTAGTTCATTAGAGAGGGTGGAGATAGATAAAACAAAGCAAGGGTAGTGTTGGAAGCCAAACTGCCCAAAATAAACATGTGTTGCAAAGATTCTTAAGACAAGTGAACTACCGTAGAAGGTTTCATCTCAAATCTTGCATGAAAAACTAAAAAAAAAAATTATCTCTTAAAATTAAAATAAGAGACAAATTTTAAATGGAAAAAAGGTACCAAGTTGCTTTTAAGAAAATTAAAGAATATTTGTCAAAATCGCCTATCGTGATGGCTCCAAGACAAGGTGTGCCTTTGAAATTACATATTTCAGCCACAAACAAGTCCATTTGATATCTTTTAGCACAAGATAGTTCAATGGGACATGAGCATGCTATCTAATATGTGAATAAAATTTTAATTCTCAATGAGGTTCAATATACTTATATAAAAAAATTGGGTAAATTACATTTTCCCCTTGTGTTTTATCATATTACACTACTTCATCCCTAAAATTTGAAAAAATGCTTATTCATCCCTAACATTTTCTTTTTTTAGCACTCATTAGTTCTTCTGTGAGGATGAAGTAGTACAAGAAAAAGCAATTGGTCGGTCACATATCTCAATGAAGCTATTTTCAGTGGCATCTGACGTTGCCTAAGTACTTGCTTTTGCATTATGCTGTATAATACAAAAAAATCACTCAGGTATAACCAACAGATATAACCAACAGCAACGTTTCACTTATCTATTTTTTCTTGTGATATTCTGCTATTAATTTAGAAGTGAACCAACAACTATAGCTTGTATTTTTTTTACCTTCTACAATCTAAAACATCAATGTTCATGCCCAGGAAATCGCTGTGGTTTCCTCTTTTGCAACCAAATAGAAAAAAAAAATCTATTAATTATACTTAATTATAGAATTGAACATCAGTAAACTAAATAGAAAAAAAATAAACAGAACAAATTTTTTTGTTTGTCATCAATGAATCCATTATTATCATAATGTCATCAATAGTTGCTGCAATTTATATATATATATATATATATATGAATGAACATTAATTATAAGCATTTGAGGCTTTAATGAGCCTCTCAATTTTCAAAGAAAAAGAAAACAAAGACCCAAACGAAACAGGAGAACATGAAAACAGAAAAGAAAAGGGAGTTTGGTTTTGATGAGAATTTAACGATGTACCATCTCACATAGTTGCAGAGCTTGGCTGAAATTGATTCAATAAAAGAAAAGTAACAAGTCCTGCCACTTTACACGGTCAAAAATGCTAAATTAAATATTACAAATTGAAAGTCAAGACTTTAATTAAGCAAAAACAAACCTAAATCCATACGATAAGCATCACTTAACAATAAAACAACATAACTAAGAAACCTAATAAAACAACATAACTGAACAATTATCTAAGCCAAATGTTTGATCTTGAACCAAAAACTAAATGATAAAAATAAGAATAGTACCTGTAATAATTGATTAGGCACAAGAACTAATTCTGCAGAACTACCCAAAAGCAAAATCATAAAAGAAATAAAAAAAAGGAACAATCTATGTATTATATATATATATTAAATTACAAATCAAACAAGCTTTAGATCCAAAATCCATAATAATAAAAATCAATAGTCCAAGATTTTTTATGATCCATGAATCAATTTTAGACGAAACTTGAAAAGTTCTAGTGACCTAATAATTTTTAGATTGGGCAAGAGCTTGAACAAGAGGCACAGGGGGGAAGAAGAAGAAGAAGAAGAAACAAAAAAAAATCTGTGTATTGAAATGGGCAAGTCAAATATGAAGAAGAAGAGAAGAAGACGTTGTTGATAGGGTGCATTCGCGTAAATAAAGTCACATAAAGTGAGATGTGTGTAATTTTAAAAAATGTGAGGTATTTTAGTTGTTGACTTGAGTTTTTTGGGCATTTAAGTAAAGATCCCTTTAGAATTTGTGTTTCTGCAAATTATGTTACAGAGGTGAAGATTGATAATTCACCGGTTTTAGTTAAGGAAAACTAATGAAATTGGTGTATTTAAGCAAGAAGAATAGCATCATCAAGGACAGACAATCAACAACTCAACACCTCAACATGGACAATCATAATCAATATTATCAACTTTTGTCAAGTTTTCGTTTATATTCTTATTTTCTCAAATTTACAAATGCTTCATGCTAGTAGTTTATGTTCTTCAATTAAGCAATGTATGAAATTTTCTTAAAAATGTATTGTTTATTTCATTGTTCATCTATGTTTTTATAACAAATTTTTCCTCGCTGATTTAAAGTTCTAACAAATTGCATTAGAATTTGAGCAAATTGTGGTAAAGGAGCTCAGGAATCTACGAATCTATATTGTCTGAATAGAAGTCAGTTTCTTTTTGAGTAAGTAATTCCTGTGATATGCTCGCACATTAAATTAAATCCGATTTGTCAAAATAGAAGCAATAGTCTTTTAGCACGCTTGGTGATATGCATTCCAACGAGTTGAGAAAGTTAATGAATGGAAAAAGACACAATTGATGTTGGAATTTTTTATCCGACTAATTTGCCTGTAGAAACATGTGAAGATGATAAAAAAAAAATAAACTGATGAAGTCTTGGTACCTTAGGATCAAAAGCAAAATAAGGCACCTCTTGGCTCAATAAGGCAAAATGCCAATAACCTTAATCCTAACCTCAATGCTTTATTTATTAGTAATAAAAGTACTAAAACTCATATTGTTTTTATAGAATGATTTAGGCATTTTCAAAATTCAATGCAAAAATTCTCTTCAAAACTCCATGCAACAAATTCAAAATTCTTTATGTAGTTCTATCCAAGAGATGTTAGTCTCATTCACTAAGACGGGTGAACAAAATCTCTAGGTATCAAGGAAGTCTGAATTCACCCTCAACAATTGTGACTTAACCTCAGCATAAAGAATAATCATCCAATTTCAAAACAAAGATTGAGGGAGTTCAAATCCATGGTGATGACAGTAGATTTGTACCACTACATAAAAGAGAAGAATCTAGAATGATAATAAAAGGAGGTGCTCACAACAAGCAGAATGGGCATACTGGTAATAATCTGACTAATAACAAACATATTCCTAATTAGCATTTTTTGGTAAGAACAACCTAAACCTACAGCCTAAGATCTATGATCAAAAGGTGGTTTATTAAGGAAGAGGCCCGAGGTGCAATACTCCACCTGTAGAACGAGTCATTCCTTAAGGACACGTGTAAAATCCTTAAGCATATTTGCCTCAAATACAACCTCCAAGGATGGGAGTTGATGTAGAGATGGTTTATGATGTGGTGCAAAAGCTTTATGGACTTAATCTTGCCAAATCGGCCATTTGGGATTCCATGAACCTTATCCTCACATGATTGACAGAGATAATCCTTATCTTAGGGGTATGCATGGATAAGAATCCATGCGTATGGTTTGCATGATCCACAAGCATGGGTTTAAACCATGTGCGTGAATAATTAATCCACACACGTGGATTGATAAATAGCATGGGTTTTTTAAAACCCATGTGTTCTCATCAGTTCCATTGTGTTTTTAGGTAAGTTTTTAGTCATTTTTCAAATTCTTGAAGTTTTAAGGATCTTTTAGGCCCACTAGGTCAGGTTCAGTGAGTTTTTTTGGGTTCTCTAGGTTTTTTGGACGTCTAAGCACTATTTGGGTTTTGAAATATTGAACCGGACCTTGAAAACTTCGATTCAACTTCTTAAGGTCTTAGTTCAAGGTTTTCAAGTCCTGGTTTCACACATAAGGTTTGATTTCCAAAGTAAAACCCTTACTAGGATGTTTTAGGAAAATATTTGGCCTTTCAAGCTTCCAGTTCAATCATTCAAGCTTCTAGTTCAATCATTTAGGTTCCCAGTTTGAGTGTTCGGGTGTTAGGTTTATTGATTTGGATGCTTGGTTCAAGGTTTTAGAGGTTGCAATTTTAGAAGCACGTTGTGGATAGCCTTTTGACTGGTTATCATTTTTCTGTCAACAAAAGACTTTCATCAGACCATTTTTGGAGGACTGCTGAAAATTTGGTGTCAACACAAACGTTTCTTTTGTTTTCAACTTGAAAGGAGGGAGGACAATTTTTGAAAATAGAAAACACTACTTTGATAGTAGATTCTTGAATTAAGAATAACAAAAAATACAAAGATAAGAGCAACAAACATATACAATGGGCTCCAAAACATATCAATGGACTTCGCAATAGGCTTGCCTTCCACCAAACTAAAACCTAGCCATTTGGTTTGTGGCTCCCTCATTATAAGTCATTTTCTTTTCCTTTTATCTTTTTAATGTGGGATTATTACACACTTCATCCTTTAACACTTCCCCTCAAGTGCAACTAGGTTTCACCTTCTTTGGACCAGTTCTCACTTGTTTTAACATGAATTGATCTGAACCTTACCTCCACCTTTAGGCTTTGTGATTCCCTTGAGTCTCACCAAATTACCTCAAGCTTTCAAATCGCGCTGCCTTCAGTCTGCAAACAGAAAATAGTTCAAGATAAACATCACATGATAAACAGTAAACAATTTTTTAGCATCCATTCCCTGCACATACATTTTCATCAAATTAAAAGCAAAATACATTAGCTTGATATATATATATATATATTGTTAGTGGGATTAGTTATGTAGTGTGGGATTAGTTTTGAGTGACTATGTACATAGACAGTCTTGTTTCCACTAAATCAATGGTTGCAGCTGATAATAACTGTAAGAAAGAAGAATTATAGTTAATCTTGGTTGCTTTTGTTGTGCTACTTCTTGGTTTCTTCCACTTTTGATTTTAATATATGAGGAGAAAACAAGTTTTGCTACGTATTTCAACTCAAATTAAATACATTTAATCATTTCAATTCATATTGCAGTCTTTAGTCATCCATTTGCATATCTTTTGGATGATTTCACACTTGTACAAAATCATCAATTCAAATAGCAGAAAGAAGCAGCAAACCAAAGTAGAGAAGAAGCCATGGCCAGACTCGCCCCTCAGCTCCCGCTCAAACTCCTCATCGACATACTCTCAAGGTTACCTGTGAAGCCTTTACTACGATTCAGGTGTATATGCAACTCTTGGTGTTCTTTAATCTCCCGTAATCCTGAATTTGCCCGAATCCACCTCCATCGTCCACAACAAGACACTTATGTTAATCGCCACGGGCTCTTTCTCTCCACTTGCCCTTTCCAATCCATGGATCATGAAGCCTTCTGTGATGGCATTGACAATATTGTACCAAGAAAGCTCAAATATCCCGTGCAAGCTGAAAGTGATCTTGAATTTGTAGGTTCTTGCCATGGCTTAATAGCTTTTGACTCTAACCCGCACGTCATTGTCTTGAATCCGTCAACTGGAGAGTCCAGGGACTTGCCAGCGCCAAATTATTTTCTGACTGGTAAGCTGTTTTTTGGATTTGGATATGATTCACACCTTGATGATTATAAAGTCATAAGAGGTTACAGCACCAGTTGCGGTAGTGAAGTTAAGATGGAGGTTTTTAACTTAAAATGCAATTTCTGGAGAACAATACATGACCTTCAATGTGATGTTACCTTGCAGGGCTCAGCTACATCTCTTAATGGAGTTTTATATTGGCTAGTCCGTCAGGGAAATAAAATAAATAAAAAGTTTGTGATCATTTCATTTGACTTGGCAGAGGAGAAATTCGTGGAGATGATACAACTGCCAGATTTTATTCCTCAAAACTGGGGCCTAGATTTAAAGGTCTTAGGAGACCACCTGTGTGTATGTGATAGTTCTCGTGCACCAAACTTTGAGGCATGGATATGGAAGGGGCATGATGGTAACGATTCCTGGACCAGGTTGTTCAACTTCAGCAGTGACCCATTACCTGGATGTAAATTTTGGCTTGAAGTACTATGGATTGCAAAAAATGGTAATGTGCTGTTCAATCTCGATGGGCAGGATTTAGTCGCTTACAATCCTAAAGAACAGACTTCTAAACAGTCTAATGTACCAAATGAGGACTGGAATTGGTTTGAAGCTATTATATATACAGAAAGCCTTGTTTCTCCAAATCCCAGCCAGGGCTAGATGGGTGCAAGACACTGTCTGATTAAGTAGTAGAACAGACAGTGGAATGATGCAGTTGGGACAGAGGAAGTTAGTTGTGTTTTTCTTTTATGGTCCCTGCTGCTTTATCTTTGTCCTTTTGGCATTCTGTTTCCATTTGCAAGCAAATAAAATGTCGTCTTTATTTTGTTTTCACTATGAATAAAAGGTTGATTAAATGAACCTGTTGATATTATGATGTACTGAAAACAATGTTCTGGAATCTCGCTAGTTGAGTGAATAAACGTAATTAATATTCATGATGAAGATTGCTGCATGGTTGCTAGTTGGAAATCCTGATACATGCATCAATCAGCATACCAAATGTTTAAAATCTCTCCTTTCCTAATATCTTTCTCAGAACCGCAAAAAAGGTGAAGCCATCCACCTGACTTGACTAAATGGGTGGAAGATAGCTATGTAGATTACTACCATTTGAGGAGGAAAAATAGCTATGTAGATATTAAACTCATTCATGGTAACTTGATAATTGCAACTAGACAGATGTTAACTTTTTTCTATAAAAAAATGCAAGTGTTACTAGTTCAAGTCAAAAACTGTTTAACAAATCAACTTAACTTTTTTTTTTCCAAGCTTGGTGTCACCATTTGACCTATTCATGGCGTATGGAAGAAGTTCCTTGCAAATGTTTATTTATATATTACATAGTTGAATAACAGATATCACACTCCAGACACCAAATAGCAAAAGCGAGAAGAAATCAAAACCAAGCTGGAGAAGCCATGCCCAGACATCTCCCCCAACTTCCACTTGAAATCATTGTGGATATACTCTCAAGGCTACCTGTAAAACCTCTACTGCAATTCAAGTGCGTATGCAAATCATGGCGATCTTTGATCTCCCATAATCCTGAATTTGCCAAATTGCATCTCCAGCATACAAAACAAGACCCCAATCATAGACTCCTTCTCTCCACTTGTCCTTTCCAATCTCTAGATATGGAAGCCTACTGTGATGCTGATGACAATCTTGTAACAAGAAAACACAGGTTTCCAGTCAAGGATCCTGAAGATGATGATTTTGAATTCGTGGGATCTTGCAATGGCTTGATTTCTGCGGTTTCTGAATCTGACAACCAAATCATTGTGTGGAATCCAACTACTGAAGAGTCTAGACAGTTGCCGAAACTGGTTTCTTTTACAAATGATAAGCCTTCTTATGGATTCGGATATGATTCCCGCCTTGATGATTACAAAGTAGTAAGAGCTGCAAGATTTTCTACCAGCAATGAAGTTAAGATGGAGATTTTTAACTTAAAAGGCAATTCCTGGAGAACAGTTTAGGACCTCCATTGTAGTGCTCGCATACAGGGCTTGGCCACGGCTGTAAACGGGGTCTTACATTGGCTAGTCAGTGAAAATATGATAGTATCATTTGATTTGGTGGAGGAAAAATTCTTAGAGATGACGATAGTGCCAGATTACGCCATTGAAAACTTGGATATAGAGTTGAAGGTTCTAGGAGACAGACTATGCGTGTGTTCTAGTTGTTATGCAGAACATTTTGAGGCCTGGACGATGCAGGGATATGGCACAGAGGCATGTTGGGTTAAATTGTTCAGCTTCAGCAGTGACCATGTACCAGCATGCGAATTTTCTCTTAATGTTGTATGGGTTACGAACAATGATAATGTTATGCTCGATCTTGATTCAACTGAAATAGTTATTTACAATCCCATAGAGGAGAGCTCACAGCAGTACGTGCCCAATAACTGGGATTCGTTTTTAGCCATGACATACATAGAGAGCCTGGTGTCTCCAAATGCTGGTAATGCATATGTGGGTGCACATGATGGTGGTCAGAATTAGGAATAAAGAGCAAAAATACTAACAACAGCCCTTTGCTGTTGGCAAGTTGATGCTATAGTTGTTATTATCTTGTACTACTACTACACTATAGACTTCTTTATCAAATTCCGGGGTGGTCAAGTCTTGGATTTTTGTTCTGGGAATTCAAATCATGATCGGATTGATAAAGGAAAAGATATCATATGTACCTTGTATCCAAGCCAGTTAAAGAACCACCACCATTCTTAAGTCCTGGAAAATAAAGTTCAAGCTTAGTGAAAATATACATACTTATCTCCAAGCTTAATATACAAAGACATGCTTATGTGTGGATCTGATGTCTTGCTAGAGCGGCGAGCAGATCTTCAGCCTTGCCACAGGAAAAATAATTAAATAAAAGCAAATTATAGGTTTCCCATTGAGTTTTGACTCAAGTTATTCTTCCAGCTTTGTGAAAATCGAATTCTTTTAATCCTCAGTTTTTACTTTTTGAACACGTTAGTCCTATTTGGGATAATTACATTTTTGGTTTCTCAACTTTTCCGTTTTTGCTATTTGAGTGTCTAAATTTTTTTTTTTTGCAATCAAGTGTCTGAACTTTTAAAAAGCATACTAATGTAGTGTCTCCGACTGATTTTGATGCTGACTGGGTGCTCAGTCAGATCAATCGGGATCCACTTTTATCCCAGTAATTAACCATATCATTTGCCACATGTGTTGCATTATTTAAAGGATAAAATTATCCTTATTCAGTCACCCTTCATATCTGCCATGTCTGCTACAGAAGTTACTGTTGAGGTTATTTTTGTCAATTCATAATATTTAATAAGGGTATTTTTGTCTTTTAAATAATGCAATACACGTGACACATGACATGGCTAATAATTGGGATAAAAGTGGGTCCAGTTTGATCTGACTCAGCACCCAATCTGCCGGAGACACTATATTGGTATGCTTTTCAAAAGTTCAGACACTTAATTGCAAAAAAAAAAAAAGTTTAGACACTCAAATAGCAAAAACGGAAAAGTTAAAACACCAAAAATGTCATTATCCCATTGTTTTTTTGTCTTTTATATCAAATATATATATATATATATATATATATGTATACACTTGAGTCCCTTTTTTTAATGAAAAGAAAGCAGTTTAATCCTTCTATTAATAAATTAAGTTTTGTAATAATTAAATAAATTAAATAATTAAATTTTTTTATTCTAATAGAAGGATTAAACTTAAAACACGTATATGTATATCTATTAATAAATTAAGTGAAAAAATCAATACCTTCTCGACTTATTGCAATTTTAGTTCACTTTTAAAATTTTTACAAAAATGTTCAAATTTAACAAATTTATAGCAATTATAGTCCAAAATTGATTTTGATCAATAATGAGTGTGGAGATGCTGACATGATATTTTAAGTGGCACTATGAATGTGGTGTCAAGTGCTATATCAACTGTCCACGGTTGCTTGGCTTAGTGGTTAAAGCCCTGGCACGGACGCCTGCAGGTCTCAGGTTCGAGACCTGCGTCCTTAGTTTGTATTTCCCCCTCCCCACTATTTGTATACTCAAAAAAAAAAAAAAAGTGGTATATCAACTAAATATTTATATAAAAAGACTAAACGTTTTCAATTTATAGCATTTTTGTCCTAAAATTTTAATTTTGTTATAAATATCTTAAAAATACATTATATTACATAATTAATTATGTAATATTTAGTAATTAACTATAATGCTTAAATTATCAATTATTTTTATTATTTATTAAAGTTAAAAAAATATATCACACATTTAACACTAAAATACTATTAATATAATTACTAAATTTTTTCAAATTAAAATAATATTTAGGTAATTAATAACTAAAAATATTATTAAAATTAAATACATTTAATACATGTGTTAAAAATTTTATTGCTATTATATTATTTATATCAAAATTTTAATTTTGGGACAAAATTACTACAAATTGAAAATATTTGATTTTTTTATGCAAATATAAAGTTGATATAGTAGTAGTATGGCCCACATTACCGGTACCACCTGGGATGTCACGTCAGCATCTCCACAGTCAATTTTGACCAAAATCAATTTTGAACTATAATTGTTACAAATTTGCCAAATTGAGATATTTTTGCTGGGTTTTAAAAGTGAGTTAAAATTGCAACAAGTGGAAAAGTTTTTTTCTTCAAAAAAAAAAGTGGAAAAGTTTTGAATTTTTTGGATCATTAGGCCTTTATTAAAATATAAAATTTAGATTATTCATTTTTAATAAATAGAAGGATTAAAATGAATTTCTTATTAAAACTAAAATATTAACAATTTAATTAGGATTAAAGATTTTTTTTTTTTTTGGCGGGATGGGATGGCGATAGAATAAAAATAAAATTTCAATAAAAAAAATAGAAAGATTAAAGTAAAAAATATATATATATATTGGATAGGCAAACATTAAATTTGTATAAAAATTTTAAAGTAATTTTTTGAAAAGGAAAAACTTGGGAGGCCGCTAAGGTAGTTCGGCGCCGTGTGTAGTGTTTTACATAAGGTAACAAAAATCGGAGTCGTTCAATAGAAAAAATGAGGTGCACATGATTCTGAACATGGTTCATGTTGATTGGTGCCTTCAAGTTGCGTTGCAACAGTATGCAAATTATTGTTGCTAATTTTTTATTGTTTTCTCTAGAAAACAAAATGCAAGTTGTACTTCTTCAAATCAACAAAAAATTTAACAATTTTCTATTTCGATTTCCAGAGTTCAGTGTGCCCATTTCAACTTATGCAAGGCGTAGACAGGAAGCTCCACGGCAACATCATGATGTCTTTGTTTACTACGTTTTGGGATGTCTGATAATGATATCACCCACCACATTGCAGGCAGCTACCAAGAAAAAGAAGCAACAAAACTGACATGCCTAGACTTCCCCCTCAACTCCCCCTCGAAATCATCATCGACATACTCTCCAGACTGCCTGTCAAACCTCTACTGCGATTCAAGTGCGTGTGCAGGTCACGGCGATCTTTGATCACCAGTGACCCAGAATTTGCCAAATTGCAGCTCCAACGTGCAAAACAAGATTTGAATGCTAACCTTAACTGACTCTTTCTTACCACTTTTACGTTTCAATCAGTAGATATGGAAGCTTGCTGTGATGATAATGATACTCTAGTAACTAGACAGCACAGCTTTCCTTCCGCGCATCCTGGGGATGATGATTTCGAATTCGTGGGATCCTGCAATGGCTTGATTTCTGCAATTTTCGGTTCTGATAACGAAATCATTGTATGGAATCCAACTACTGGAGAGGCTAGACAGTTACCTCCGCCGAGTTCTTTAACTGATAGTGAGCTCTTTTATGGATTCGGATATGACTCCCACCTTGATGATTACAAAGTAGTAAGAGGTGTAAGATCTTCTTCTAGTAATGAACTTAAAATGGAGGCATTCAACTTGAAAGGCGGTATTTGGAAAACAGTTCAGGACCTTCATTGCAGTGTTGGCTTGCAGGGCTCGGCTATAGCTCTAAACGGAGTTTTGCATTGGCTAGTCAGTCAAGAAAATAATGTTGTTGGAATTATATCGTTTGATTTGGCAGAGGAGAAATTCTTGGAGATGGTAGCAGTGCCAAATCATGTTGCCAAAAACTGGGGAATCGAGTTAAAGGTTCTACGAGATTGCTTGTGTGTATGTTCTAGTTCTCATACAGAATATTTTGAGGCATGGATGGTGAAGGGTTACGGCACCAATGCAACTTGGACTAAATTGTTCAGATTCAGCAGTGACCCATTACCAGGATGTAAATACTGGCTCAATGTATTATGGGTGGCAAAGAACGGTAATGTTCTGCTAAACTATGAAGGATTGGAAATAATCATTTACAACCTTGAAGAACAGACTTCAAAACAGTTGGATGTACCCAATGGCTGGCATTGGTTTGAAGCCATTACATACATAGAGAGCCTTGTTTCCCCCAATGCTACTGATTGATCAATGGCTGCAGCAGAGGGTTAGCCTTGGTACGAAAGAGGGAAAATAACGGAACGAAGCAGTTCAGGCTTACAATTTTAGTTGCTTTCATTTTCTGGCATTTTTTCTCTATCTCTTTTCCTGTGTTTGCATTCACGTGTCTTCTTTGTTTTCTGTTTCCAATCCAAGTAAATGATTTTAGAATTCTTATTTCTTTTTCTACCGAGTATGCAAGAATTCTCTGAATGCTAATAGTCATAGCAAAATGGTGGATGATTCTCTTCATCAGGCATTAAACTAGTAATCTAACCTGAGTTCAAGATTGCAGCAGGCTTGCTTGGTGGAGAAGAAGTGAAATTTTTTAGAAATTTGTTCTTTACATCATCAAGAAAGCAATGACTGTGAAAACGAAGTTAAAAACATTTCTTTTTTTTAAAAAAGTTTGTCCTGCAGCAAAATGCCTGTGTTGAATGCAAGCAGCTTAAAAGACAATATCCAGCAAGTGCATAGGGTAGGATACTAGGATCAACAAATGAGTCACATAGGGATAGTTAAACCATGCTCATTCAAAAGAAAACACACATGAAAACAATTAAGTAATCTGATAACAGGTAATTTCAATTCCTCCAAATGAATAAATAATAATGTCAAAAGAATACACACAAAAGTAATGTATATTTCTGTCTCCACACAATTATCTCAATACAAATAGCCATTCACAAGGACAAGGATTCCAATTTGGATTCATAGCAAATACAGCAACATAAATAGCAAAGTTTAACTACCCACCAAATTTTTTCACACTACGTGCATAAAACAATTAATTTTCTTTTCAATATTGTAAAACACCGCAAACGGTATAGGGTCAGTCACCACATTCCTCCACCCAATAGTGTGCATAACTGACATTATGATCATTGCTAGATTTTCACAGTGTCAGATCTGAGGGATTTGGTGATGATCCACGAAATCTGCATAAGAAGGAAAATAAATCAAACAGAAATGAGTGCATGCAAAAATTATAGACATCTGAAAAGAAAACACCTGTCATCATTATTTCACATTTCCCTCTTTAGCTCTTTCAATCATTCTTATTCCCATGAAATCCTCATAGAACACTGAGATTCTGAGCTCCCGTTTTGTGGGCTTTCTCAGTTCGAAACAAGAAATGATAAATACTAATTCCTGACTGCTGTGAAAGCCTGACAACAAAGTACTCCATCTATTCCTCATACTGAGCGAAGTTATAACCAATGCCTTGTATGCGTGAACTTTCTATAACAATTATGGAGTAATATTTTCTAATTTTGGGTCCAGGAAATATACCCATTGAGATCTAAAAAGAAATAAAACTACGGACAGTAAAATCATACCTTACCAGGTTACGAAGAAACAGTAGTGAATATATGCACCACAAAAGAAATGCAGCAGCAAGCCATTCAGAAATAGAAATGGGACTAGCTAAACTCTGACCAAGATATTAATTGGTATAAGCTGATCTGGAGGAAAATGCACATTCCACGGAACGGTTTTACAAGCTGGCTGGCCATTCATGATAGACTTCTTACTGAACAAAAGTTATATCTTTGGGGAATAATTGATGATGATAGATGCACTCTTTGTGGCTTTTATTCTGAAATTATAGAGCATCTATCCTTTGATTGTAATATTACTAAAGAAGTTTGGTGTAAGGTTCTGCAGGCTTGTTGTGGAAATAGAAGGCCTTTGAGATGGAGAAGAGAAGTATCCTGGTTTTGTAGAAGAACTGGTGATAAGAATGTGGCTTGCAAGAATCATAGAGTAGCCTTTGCTGCAATGATTTATTAAATTTGGAATTTTCGGAATCACGTTACATTTCAGCAAGTTCAGTTCTCAAGCTCAACTGCATACCAAGCTATTAAAGATTATGTAATGCTGAGGTTCTCCAATAGCAATATTCCAGGAAATATTAGGTGGTATTTAGTTGTTGTTTTGTTATTGTGTAAGGTGTGTTTGTTTTTGTAAGGAGTCTAGCATCTCCTGTTAATTTTTTTTTGGATAGTATTTGTAAGTGGTTTTTGAGCTAATAATATCTTTCTGGTGACTTACCCAAAAAAATATACATATATTGACATATTTTTTTCATGAACTGCCCTGAAACTTTTCCTACAAGCATGCAAAAATTCCAATTTTTTTTCAGTGCAATTGCAGAAGAACCATACATCAAAATAGCCAAACAAGAAGTCATTTTTTCTGCATAGCAGGTAGCACCTGGCAAAGATGTTTTCATGAAGCAATCCAACTAAAACATGAGCAGACTTCCTTAAATCTAGCCATAGCAAATTTCAGTGCCAACCTCATTACACGCATGAGCATATTTGACATAGGTTCTTTTTTCAAGCTATACCTCTAGTTCTAAGCATTTCTAGAAGCGCATTTCTAGAAGCAAATCTTTCTCAAAAAGCTTTGCTCTAACCAACACAACAATTTACCTTTTCGTGATTGATTGAGAAAACAAACAAAAACAAAACCTTTTCTCTTCCTCTTTTCTTTCAGAACCATTATCATTGGCAATAGTAAGAAAAAGCTCCAACCTAAACACTTCCTTTGGCACAAATCATAAGAACTTGTGGCATATTCCTATTCATCACATCTATTCAGCTGGCAAACTTCATAAGTCATGCAAAAAAAAGTTAATAACATAAAAATGTCAATTCAGTCTGACGACAAATCTTCTTCCCTAATTCCAAGCATGATCTGGAGATACACTGCCGGTTGACCTATATGTATTTCTACTTCTATTAGTTCCCCATGTATATTCCTTTTCCAACTGATGTCAGTCTCGATTTTGCAAACATCCAAGTGGAAACCAAAAACAAAAAAAAAAATTCCATTTGTTTCTTTGATCTCTCACAAAATTCTCTCCTGTAACATAATGAGCACCAGAAGACTTTAACTTTTCAAATATGATTCCTAACTAAATCATTTTAAAATACTGGACACTGCCAAAAGCTAATATTGTCCAAAGCTATTGTCATTTTATACAAAGCGGACAATAACCTTTATGCAACCATCCTTATCTTTCTTATCATAATTGTTCTATTATTCTTTGGCTGATAATTTGTCCTATCACACATCTTGGCTTTTCTACCATAGCAGATATCCTTTCAGTTAGTTTCCCCTTCTACTGAACAGATTTGGTTCCACATGTCCCTGCCCAAATATTATCATTGGTGGCAAGTCTTTTATCAACATACACCTTATTCTTCACATGTCAAAAGGACTGGAGTATGCATTACAGTTGTGGTATCCAATTGGGTACCAAACCTCATATCATATCCAAGGAACAATGAAAACAGCCAGATTACTAAGAACTTACTTATCTTGACCACCACAAAGAATAAAAATAAAGTTGAAAAACTTGATTTTTCCACTTAAAGAACCAAGAACTGCATTGAAAAAATATGATTATCAATTTGAAGGCCAAACTTAAACACATCCATAGAGTGAAATCTTGGCCTTGTAGAATCTATAAGCTTAACTTAATGGGACACAAAAAATCTTAAAGTCGAAATGCTAAGGCAAAACATAATCATGCAGAAAAGAACTGACCAATTTGGCACAAGTTATCTTGCATAAATCCAGTCTGATCCCTACAAAGACAATGTCTAGGATACACTTATTGACTGCCCTAGTATTACAGGGAAGATAACTTATAAGTAAAAGATAGAAGCAAAGGTTTGTGCTGAGATCTCTATAAATAACAAATCTACGTAACAAGAGAAATAGCCAAAAAAACATACTCAAATAAGCAAGGATTCAAATTTTATAAATAGATTTCTTTAGCACACTCAAGGTGAACAACTCTAATTTAAGAAAGATTGTTCAGTAAAACTATCAAACAGTGGAATTTGCATTGATATTGACCGAAAATTCATTTAAGATAATTGGTAGTTCACCAGCAAAGATAGAAGCAGCAGAATATTTTAGGACATTTTGGTGAAATAAACTATTAAAAAAGTTGAACAATTGTGTTGCCTATCACTCAATTTATAAGCTCATAAAATCAGAGAAATATGAAATTCTATGCAATCTTGATGGATCATCCAAAAAAAAAAAAAAAGAATGGTTATCCCATTTGTAACCTCTTTGTACCTAATTTGAATCCTCCCAACCCCTCCCTCACAATAACTTCTTCCCCTCATCATTTCCTTTTTTATTTGTACTGAGAAAAAGGATTCTAGAGCATTGTTCTACTTATCACGGTGAAATATAGTTAGTAAAGAACAAACATATTTTGCAGACCATCCAATCCAATCCGAACAAAAAAGAATAATTGAATTAGCACTTCCGTAGCTGTGATGAACTTCATGCAATTTATGAACATGCATTTCTAAAGAGTTCACTTACCTTGAAGCTTGAGCTACCTAGAGCGTCGAAGAACTTCAAAAAGGCCACAGCAGCTTCTCCAAGATGTAGGTTGCATGGTGCGCTGACTTACAGATACAAGATGCTGCCAAGAAATTCAGAACAGGAAAGCAATATCTTCAGTGAAAATTTCTGATGCCAAAATGACAAAACAAACTACCATTCTGTTCTGAAGACACAAATAAATGAATAAAGAAATGCAATTTTCCTATCTGATAAAGACTCATGGGAAGTGTTGGAATGGGGAACTTGAGCAAATCAAACGAAAATGAATTATTACATATCAAGCAGAGTTACTCACAGGATTTCCTGCGCTCTCAGGAAAACCATCAATGCTTCTAACAATAGTGGCATTTGTCGATGGCTTCAATGCATCATCAACATTTTCCACTGATTCCTTATCACCAACAATAGACGATTCCCCTGTCTTCTCCTCCAAAGTCGCCCCGTGTGCTTCCTCAATCCACCTTGACACCACATCTGTTGGAGCTGGAGGAACGTCACAATTTTCATCCAAAGATGGCAAAGCTGTCTCCTCAGTTCCTTTTGACACAAAAGTTGTTACTGTTGCAGACAAACTCTCTCTATCATCAGAAGATGGCAACTCCATTCCCTCAACTCCACCTGATACCAGTTGAGATACATCTCTATCAGTCCCATCTAGAGTTGACGATAGTAACATTGTTCCGGTTGTTGCATTCAATTCCGTGTCTGCTGCTATTGCAGCCGTCCTGTTGGTCTCAGTCTCATCAGTTCCTTTTGATTCGACTTCATTCATAACAGAATCCTTTGAATTCTCAACTGCCTCAACAATAGAGTTAATAACTTCTTTCTCCACCTCCTCCTCTTCCACTGTCCCTGAATCCACTGAAGAGCTTTCCTCTTTAACTTCTGCCTCTTCCTTGCTACTATCAGAACTCAAAGCATTCCCATCATGAGCTAGTTTCTTATCCTGTTCATCAGGATTCCCATCAACAACAATTTCTCTGACAGATTCAACATCAGGTTTAAATTCTTCAACATCCTCAATAATCAGTTTCTTATCATGCTCCTCTTGTTGCATATTCTGGGTCTGCTCAGTTTTCCCATTTGAAGTAACCTCCATTTGTTATGCTAAGCACAGAATGCAGACTGAGCAGAAGAAAAAAAAAATCTTTTTCTCTCTTCTCTTACACAAAACAATCAGGAGACATCAGCAAATTAGTTTCACAACACCACCACCACCTGTACTTTCTTTTATCTATATGGGAATTTCAGATTGACAGCTCTTAGACCAAATTCTTAACAGAACCCATTCAAGAAATGGCAATTTAGTAAATGCCCATGAATAAAAAAACAAACCATGGATAAAGGTGATTGAAATACCATGAACTTGAAAGGCCGGTGGTAGAGGAGACTGTCTATGACGGTTAGGTGAATCATTAACGTTGACTGAGGATGACTTTTGAATGGTTGTTGAACTTGGAGAAGAAGAGGGAAACAGGAATGGTAGCGACTGAAGATTACTAAATGACTAACGACCACAAAGAGGTGACGATTAATGTGTTGTATTTGTATTCGTGTGTATTATAATATCCCTGAAAATTCCATTTTCCTAATCTGTTTAACAATTTATTTTTAGGACACCGATAGGTGTCGCTACCCGCGACATACGCGGGTAGCTAGAAGACAAAAATGATGGGGGCCAAATGACGATTTTGGCCCCTTTTTTTTTTGTTATTTATTTTTTTAATTTTTTTTGAAATTTAATTATTATTTTTT
>CATIWK010473311.1:0-14669 GCA_949634005.1 Mallotus japonicus
CTTAATAAAATACTTATTATATATACATATATATATAATAACCCACACACACAAATACATATATATATATACACATATAACAAAATTTAATATAGTTTCATTAAAATGCAAATATTAAATAATAATCTAACATAAAAAAAAATAAGTAATTTAATTAAAAAAAATAAAATTTTAATTTAAAATTATTTTATTAACACTGCAAATTCCGAATAAAATATTAAAGTTTTAAATAAAAATCTCGGGTCTTAACAATGTCACCATGACACTATAAAATTACCCCCTTTCTAAATTGCATAATACACTAAGCTAATATAAACTTTCGAAATTTATTCAACAACCTAGAGTACAACAAACAAATAACTAATGAAACAACCTAATACCTCCTATTATCTAGTTGTCCTAAGCAATCTCATAAAAGTGCGAATCACGATTAAATCTTGTCAACCTACACCATACAAAATTCGAAATGGCTATCACAGGATCTTAAGTTCTTAACTTTTTGTTGCCAAAAAAAAAATATGTTGAATAAAAAATAAGAACACGAAAAATAAAATATATAGTGATAATCCACGCAACAAAAAAATTCTACCAACAATATATAACTAGGTTTTGCATTAAATGGACCAAAATATTAATCCAAAAAAAAAAAAAACTCAACTGTCAGCTATTACGCAGAGGACTGAACTAAACTGAAGCAAGCTAGACAAGATAATAGATACTCTTCTTGCAAAAATAAAACATGAATTATTCAGAAATGAAAAACTAAAAAGAACCAAACCAAAAGTTCCGTGCTATGTTGGTTCAAAACCGTAAGCGCGCGGTGTCACCTAGTAGTATAAAAAATATCGTTCCCACAAGGACTCGTTCTAATCACCTATTAATCCAATTTTTTGTTTTTTAAGGGTTTCGAATTCACTTTGTTTTTTTTTAACTAAACTAAATTAAACAAAAGAATGCAAAATAAATTTCTTATAATTTATATAAAAAGGAATTATCAATATATGAAATTGCTAGGGATTGATTCTCTTCACAATCATTAGTCATTTTCAATTTATGTGTTATTAAGCTTGCATACTCTTGGGGTTTCTAAATTATCAATTAGCCTTTCTCAAGAACTAACTAAAGTTTTTAACTCATGAATTAACTTAAGAACACTAGATTCCAATTCTCATTGCAAACCTATTTCCCAAATTAAATCATAAATTAATTCATTATACCCATATGAAATTTAATACATTTATGATATCTCTATTTATAAAAGAATTAAACCTATGATTATAGATCCATTAAAGTTTTGATCTCTCAACCTAAAACCTTAATTTTAATTATGCTAACGGTGATCAAACATCAACATAAATTAAGCACAATAATCATAGTATGCAAGAAAATAATAAACACATTAAATGAAAACCAACTAAATCATGTTTAGATTATCAATCACTAACAAAAATAAAAACCAACTAAATCATGTTTAGATTATCAATCACTAACATATTAAACATCATGTTCTCAAATACAAAAGAGAAATACATTCAAAAACTAAGAAAAAATAAAGAAGAAGAAACTTCCCTTCCCACGTTCTTCTATATTCTTTACTTCTCCTTTTCTTTATTTATTTTTTTACGTTGCATGAACCATGCAAACACAACTCACTCTTCTTTTATTGCACACATAGCACTATACTACACACACAAATAAATCACTCATTCTTTTATGCTTTGCTTGTTTCTATCTTCGTGTCTTCCTCCTCCTTTTATAGTGTGTGTTTCCAACATATTTCCTCAGCTCCATCTCTATCCCATGTCTCTCCCATACACAATATATTCAGCTCCATAACTCACCCATGTCTCTCCCCATTCACGATGTATTCTGCTCCATAACTCAACCATGTCTCACTATACATCTCTTATACCACCATGTCTGCTCTCCCATCCCTAGCCTTATTTCATCCCATATCACCATGTCTTCAGCTCCATCTATAGTCCATAACTCACCCCATATCACCTTGTCTTCTTTTATGACGTGGCCATTTACATATGTGTAAAGAACAAACAACTGTATTATCTTATGTAATGGATCACGTTAGGCATGGCAAGTTGTGGCTGTCTTCTTCCAAGTTTTGGTATGCTGTAGGAGCCATATGACTTTTATTTTTATTTTATTCTACTAAAAAATAAACCAAAATATACAATAAACTACTAATATATAATATATAATCATCTTCCTCAGCAGTTTGGAAGGCCTTAGAGACTGCATATGGCATTGTCAATAACGCTCAACTCACTCAATTATACATTGAGCTGCACAACTTAAGGAAAGACGACAAATCGGTTTTTGACTACTTATTTCAAGCCAAACAGATCGCTGACTCTCTAGCTTTGGCTGGCCAAGCTCTTTCTCCTGCGGAATTGGTTCTGACTTCAATGGTGCCATAGGAGCCCTTCAACAGCGAATTGATCCTCATCTCTTTCATGAACTATATGGGCAACTAGTGGCTTACGAACTTTTACTTAAATCCCAACAAGCATCGTTGCCTATGGTTCACCTTGCTCACCAACAGAATACTTCCACCACTTCTTCCTTCCACCATCAGCAGTTCTTACCTCATCAGAATCGAGGTCGTGGTGGCCACCGGGGCTTCTCTTCTCCATCTCTCCCCTTGCATACTACCTGTCAAATATGCGAATATCATAATCATTCTACTATTGAGTGTAGACGCAAATTTGATCACATTATCACTGCTCGGCCATCTTCTCGTTCTAGTCAGGGTAACTCTTGGTTTGGTGACTCATATTGATCTCGCTATCCTTCATACAATCTGTAAGCTCAATTATCCTTGCTAGGACCACCATCGACCACCACCGAATTTGATTAGTATCCGGACAATGGTACCATCCACCACATTACTCCGGACTTAGCATCCCTTCATACTGCTGAAGATTATAAAGGTACTAATAAGGTTCTTATTGGCAATGGTAAGGGGATCTCAATTGCTCATGTTGGTACAAGTTTTGTCCCATCTTTTAATAAATCTTTTCTTTCCCTTAAAAATGTTCTTCATGTGCCTGAAATTACTAAGCCACTACTTTCAGTTCATCACTTATGTAATGATAATGATTGTTCAGTTGAATTTTTTCCTAACCATTGTCTTGTGAAGGATTGTCAGACCAAGGAAGTGCTACTCCGAGGAACGAGTGACATGGGGCTCTATAAGTTGCATTCTGTGCCATTTTCCTCCACTTCTCCAATCACTGCTTCCTTATCTACCTTAGACACATGGCATCAACGTCTCGGTCATCCCAAGTTTGCTCTTGTTTGTCGTCTTCTTCATCAATTCCAATTGCCTTGCAAGAATAAAGTTTCCTTTTCAAATAATTGTCATGCATGTTGTTTGGGCAAAATGCATCCTTTTAGTCTCTCTCTCACCAATCACAGAAGTTCTTAACCTTTGAAATTGATCCATTCTGATGTATGGGGTCCTACCCTTGTTCAAACTTCTAATGGAGACAAATATTTTCTTATTTTCATTGATGATTTTTCTTTATTCACTTGGTTTTTTCCACTTAAAAATAAAAGTGATGTTGCTACCATCTTTGTTCAATTTCAAACCTATGTGGAAAAACAATTTAATTCAAAAATCAAATCCTTTAATTCGGACTGGGGAGGAGAATTTCGCCCTCTCTTTAAGCATTTTCAAAACACAAGCATTCATCATAGAATTACTTGCCCACATACTCATGAACAAAATGGTATGGCTGAACGCAAAATTAGACATATTATTGATATTAGCTTAGTATTATTAGGTCAATCCTATGTCCCATTCAAGTATTGGCACTTTGCTTTTGAGACAGTTGTGTTTCTTATTAATAGGATGCCTTCTTAATCCTTGAAAAACCAAATTCCATTTTATCTTTTATATAAACAATTTCTTGACTATTCTTTTTTACGAGTTTTTGGGTGTACCATCTATCCCTTACTACATCCTTTTAATAAAAACAAATGTTCATTTCGCACCAAGGCTTGTGTTTTCCTTGGCTACTCACCCCATTACCTTGGTTATAGGTGTCTAAATAAAGAAACAAGGAGAATTTATATGTCTAGGCATATAAAATTCATGAATCTGAATTTCCTTTCCAGTCTCATTCTTTCACATCACCCACACCATCTATTGCACAACCTCCTCATTCTAACCAATCTTTCATGCAGGTGCAACTTCCTTTGCCACAAGTCCCACGTTTCCAGGACTCCTTCCAAGGTATGAATTCTTCTTCTACTTCTTCTCTCTCCCCGATCCCTTCAACAACCTTATCTCATCCTCATCCCACCTCCTATTCTATAGCCTCATCCACCTCTACAACTCTAATAAAAATAACAACCCCAACGTCAAATCCCTTACCACTACTACTGCTTCATCTTCTCCTCACCTTTTATCCAAAATACCAACACTACAAAGTCAAAATTGTTCTCAAGCTAATGTTAATCCGGATGGCTTGAAATTGTTTACTAATCTTTTGTCCTCATCTTCACCTGATACATCCAAACAACCTTTCAACACTCCTCCAGCCACACATTCTGGTCCACCACGCCAACATCATATGACCCTTCTGCCTATAACTATGAATAGAACCCGACGCTATGCCCTACTTTCTCATACCATTCCCGATACTGAACCAACTAGCTACTCTCAAGCAAAGCAATTCAGTCAATGGAGAAGTGCTATGGATTCTGAAATGGATGCCTTGTATAGAACGAAGACATGGGATTTAGTACCTTTACCTTCGAATGCTAATGTGGTAGGCAACAAATGGGTTTATAAAATAAAACAAAAGACTAATGGTGATATTGACAGGTTTAAAGCACGCCTCGTTGCTAAGGGATATAGTCAAGAACATGGATTGGATTACACGGAAACCTTCAGTCCGATAGTCAAACCAATCACTGTTCGTGTTATTCTCTTCATGGTTGTTTCTTACAATTGGAGAATTTGTCAACTGGATATTAGCAACTCATTTTTACATAGTGATTTAACTGAGACAATTTATATGGTCCAACCTTAGGGCTACATTGATCCAAAACGTCCTCACCATATTTGTCAACTTCGTAAATCGCTTTATGGCTTAAAGCAGGCTCCACGTGCCTGGTTTCAGAAATTAAGTGGATTTCTTCATTCCATTGGCTTCTCTTGTTCCCATTCTGATCCCTCTTTATTTATTTATCTTTGGGACAATATTCAATGTTTTATCCTGGTTTATGTGGATGCTATTTTACTCACTAGCAATGATAATGTCTTCTTTGCTTCTGTTATTACACAATTGTCATCGAAATTTTCTTTGAGGGATCTTGGATCATTGCACTATTTTTTGGGAATACAGGCTTGTGTGCATCCTAATGGTCTTCTTTTATCGCAAAAGAAGTATATTACTGGCATTCTAGACTTCATGGGCATGGCAACGTGTAAACCCATCTCCACCCCCATGGTTCCAGGTACATCTCTTTTCAAAGATAACTCTCAATCTCTTTCACCAGATGAAGCTTTAAAATTTAGAAGATGTTGTGGGTCTTTGCAATATGTTACTTTTACAAGACCGGATCTTATGTTCATTGTTAATAGACTCACACAATTTATGCATTCTCCTACACAACTTCATCTTCAGGCCATGAAAAGAGTACTTTGGTATCTCCAGGGTACTAAGGATAAAAGTTTATTTTTATCTCGCACTACCAATTTCAATCTTATAGCTTTTGTTGATGTTGATTGGGCGGGAGCTTAGATGACCGTAAGTCCACTGGTGGTTATCTAGTGTATATGGGTACAAACTTGATCACTTGGCAATAAAAAAAACAACAGACAGTGGCTCAAAGTTCAACAGAATCCGAGTTTAAGGCTGTTGCTAATGTTACCACTAAACTTCAGTGGCTCTCTCATCTGTTGCATGAACTTCGTCTTCCCATCACCAAGGTACCATATATTTGGTGTGATAATTTAGGAGCAGTTTTCATCTCCTCTAACATTGTATTCACTACCAGAATAAGACATGTTGAGGTTGACTACACAATTTATGCATTCTCCTACATAACTTCATCTTCAGGCCATGAAAGAGTACTTTGGTATCTCCAGGGTACTAAGGATCAAAGTTTGTTTTTATCTTGCACTACCAATTTCAATCTTACAGCTTTTGTTGATGCTGATTGGGCGGGTAGCTTAGATGATCGTAAGTCCACAGGTGGTTATCCAGTGTATATGAGTACAAACTTGATCACTTGGCAATAAAAAAAAACAGACAGTGACTCAAAGTTCAACAGAATCCGAGTTCAAGGCTGTTACTAATGTTACCACTGAACTTCGGTGGCTCTCTCATCTGTTGCATGAACTTCATCTTCCCATCACCAAGGTACCACATGTTTGGTGTGATAATTTAGGAGCATTTTTCATCTCCTTTAACGCTGCATTCACTACCAAAACAAGACATGTTGAGGTTGACTACCACTTTGTGCATGAGCAAGTGGCTGCCAAACGTCTAAGCATTGGTTCTATCTCCACCAAGGACCAACTCGCTGATATATTGACAAAGCCATTAACAAAACCAGCCTTTCAGTTTATTTTTTCTAAGCTACAACTCACATTTTGCTAGCCTAGGCTTATTGGGGGGGGGGGGGTGTATTAGTGATAATGAAAGTGCCTTAGAGGGGGGGGTGAATAAGGCAATTGAACTCAAATCGAAAGAAATTGAAATTTAAACAAAAATAAAAAGAATGTTGAGAATGAAGAATGATGAACACAATGATTTAAGGAGTTCGGATTCTCAACAATCCTATGTCTCCACCTAACTTATCCCCAAGTTAGGATTTTTAATTTATTCACAAGATTAAGATTACACAAGAGTTTAAGGCTCACTCTTACAACCTTATAAACAAGAGTTTCTTGGCTCACTCTAAAACCAAATCCCAAGTGTTTTGATGGCTAAACACTTAAACAATTCCTTTATAATAGAATCTCACTTCCCATTTTCTAAACCCAGAAAATAAAAGAACAAGAATATCTATTCTAGCAATCACCAACTCTCACAAGAGTTATACAAATATAAAAATTTTTAAAGAGAGAATTTGAGAGCTTAATTGAATGCTTAAGAGAGAATGAATGATAAACAAGTTTCTTAACTATCAATTGAGCTCTAGGAGGTGTTTATATAGATAAACACTTAAAAATATGGATGTTGGATGTGTCAAATAAGTCTCCAACATCTATAATTGATTTTTGACTCAATTTGGACTTTTTGTAACTGAAATGACGCTCACGATTGTAAGGGTAGTCTCCTGGCTCATGAGGGTAGCTTTGATGATCGTTGCATTCAAAAATATCCGTTGAATGCTGTCAGGACTGACGCTTATGAGTGAATAGTGCTAGTTAAGGTAGCTCATGAGGGTGTCAGAATTTTTGCTCACTTGGTTGCTGTCAGGACTTACGCTCATGAGTGAATAGTATTAATGAGGTTAGCTAGTGAGCGTAGGGATCAGCTCGTGAGATGCTCGTGAAGCCCTTTAATATGGTCAAATCAGCCTAATCTTTCTTCATAAAAGTTATAGATATTTGTCTTAGCTTTCCATATTATTTTGAATCACCTCAATTGGACATCTGTAGCTTAAGATATGATGAAATACTAAGAGCTATGCAACCTAAAATGAAAGCTGCATATGCTGACTTCGACTAAGGATTTGAAAACCCATATGAACTCAGATTTTGACAAGTAAGCTCAATTCAAAAATCTTATGATGTCTACTTCAAATGTCAAGAAGATAACTTTCTCATTATAAAGCTCTAAGGACGTCAAAAGCCTCCCTGAATCTCAAAGGTCGAAATAGCCTAAAATTTTCTTTACCATTTTAACTTCCAATTGATTCCTATTTTATACACACTTAAACAAACATATTAAATGATCAAAATTAAGTTTGTTAAGATCAAAATCAAGATAGATTATTGCTAAGGTCAACAAATAAGATAGTGATAAAGTTTCTATCTGATTGTTTGTTACATTTGTTACGTTGTTGTATCAGTTACAAACTGATATCTGTATATATATTATTCAATATCAATACACAAGTCAAGTTTTTTTTTACCATTCAATAATATTATTGAGTCCACTCCATTGAGTCTTCCATCTGTGATTCTATATTCATCATCGATGCCTCAAATGTACTCAATTCATTTTCCAGTGATGGGAATGCTTCAATGAAGAACCTCTTAGACCAAGCCAATCATTTATACCCCTAGAAAAGCTCCAAATGAAAAATGCCTTCAAGCAACTTAAAAATAATCAAATCAAAAAATGATTTCTTCAGATCATCGTCATCATCAGCAGAATCAGCACATTTTAGTTGAGCTTGCACTTCCTGGGTCACTAGATTAATCTAGCCAAAGTTAAAGTTGTAATGATCATATGCATGCGCCACGATCGATCACTTTGAGTAATAATATAGATAAGTAGAACCTGGCTTAAACATTCTCCCACATCCAAATTCCCTCATGGTTGTTTGCTCGATGCATTGAAATGCATGAAGCACCAGTTTACTATCATGTACATATTCACATATGACAATATTCAAACCAACAAAGGGACAAGGCCATATATATGTAGATTCAGTATAATCTGATACAACACAGAAATGTTATGTAAAAATGAACAATAACTACTATAATTTATGGAGATCCAAGCTTGGAGATTAGGCATATATTACATTGCCAACATAGGCGTCAAGCAAATACAGCTCCACCATCTAGAACAGAAATCGCAACAAGAAGGACAAACACAATACTCCAATAACACAATATTTAATCAAATGACCTTTAAGGTTAAAAGCATCCCCGTAAAGCATTGATAAATTCATATAGCAACCATTTTAACATTCTTTTATACATTTTGCAACGAAAAAGTTTTTTTTTTTTTTAAATTAGCCGTAACTAAAGTTCACTTAACTTTAATTAATTGAGATTGCGTTAGATAGAATTATAAAGACACTCCCTAATCAGCTAGTTCCACATTTATTGATAATAAAAAAAGTTATTTTTATGCCCACCATTGCATTTTTTTTATGAACTCTACTTCATCAATCTCAATCTTCTTTTGTAAAAATTATTGAAATAATATAAATAAATATTCTGAAGTTTAAGCATTTTACTATCAAGAGTTTTTTTTCTTTAAATAAATTAGTACTCTATGATTTCGTATTTATATTATTTAGATAATACAATTTGCTATAATTCATTATTTTTTTTCTCCAACATCCAAACTTATTTCTTTTCCTCCCATCTCTCAATCAAACCACAGTAAAATTTTTTTAAAAAAAATTAACAAGTGTTAAACTTATTTTATAGAGACCTATTTGTAATTCTAAAAAATATAATCAAATTCTTAAAATAAAAATTGAATAAAATTAAAACAACTCATAAAGTTAAATGAGTAAATTGAATTTTTTTTTTTTGAGGGAAAAGGAAATATATATAAACTAATAAACAGAGGTGATATCCTCTAATACAGAAGGGTAAACACATAATGGAACATCCTCCATCAAAATAACAATATCGGCAACATCTAATGCCCATCTAGCAATAGCATGAGCCACCTTGTTCAAATTTCTGGGAACATGAGCAAAAGAACAAAAAGAAAAAGAACTAGCCAGAGATTGAATGTCATCTAAAGTAGTAGATAAAGGAGACAAATTAGGAGCCGGATTCTTCAAAGCATTGATCACAATTAGACTGTCTGACTCAACCTCCATACGGGTAAAGCAAGCATCAATAGCAAGATGCAAACCAAAGAGAATAGCTTGAGCTTCCAAGTGTTCAACAGAGTCAACTTGGGTCACCCTTTTTCTAGCAGAAAGAAGAACCTCTCTACAAGAATTTCGGATTATAACACCAAAAGCTGCTACCAAAGAAGACTGCACTATTGATACATCAATGTTAAGTTTAACATTCTGTAACGATGGAGGAGACTAGACCGGATTACGAGCTAAAGCATACTGTCTTTCGCCAAGCTGTGCTACATAGACCTGAGCTTGCTTAAAAGCTTGGAGCTAAGAAACAGAATTAATCCCAGGCTTAGAAGGATGTTGGTAGACGTTATCATAGACCAATTGGTTTCTGTTGTACCATAGATTAAACAACACAATAAAAAATAGCTCAAAATGCTCTAAAGACAATTTTTGAAAGAAAAACAGTATCCAATCGAGTATGTAGTACTGCTGAACAACATCAGTACAGATCGAAAGAGGATAAGCTAGCCAAGCAGCTCGAACCCACTGACAAGAGAAACATGCATGCTCGAGGGATTCGCCTTCCGCACCACACCGACGACAAAAATTAACCACAAGCACCCCTTTATCACGAAGAACTTAAGAAACGGGAATAATGCCATTACACAACCTCCATAGGAAAATCTTAATTTTAGGAGGGATGGATAGTGACCACAGTTTTTTCCAAAAAAAATGGCATAGGGCAGCAGCTGAAGAGGATGGGGCTTCATGGATATGATTCTGACGAGCAACAAAGTACCCAGACTTAACATCATACACTCCATTTTTTGAAAATTTCCAATATAGAGAATCATTAGGCAATCTAAAACTAATTGGGGTAGATAAAATTGCCTGGACTTCAGGAGGTTGAAATGTAGATCGCACTAGGTTGAGTTTCCAGGATTAGGAATCGCAGTGAATTAAATCAGCAACCCGAGAAATAGAAGGGACCCTTAGATGATAAGGAATACGGTTCAACCCGCGACCCGGAATCCAACTGTCTTGCCAAATATTAATATTCCTACCATTTCCTACCTTCCAGCATAACCCTGAATCAAGAATGGGGATGGCTTTAAATACACTTCGCCAAAGGTAAGAAGGGGTGGCTCCTAGATTAGCCTTCAAAAGGTATGAGTTCCGAAAATATTTGCCCTTTAGGACTTGAGAACACAAGGAATTAGGATTAGTTAAGAGACGCCAACCTTGTTTGGCTAAAAAAGCCAAATTAAAGGACCATAAATGATGGAAGCCTAAACCACCTGCTGATTTATCTTTTGACATCTGATTCCAAGATTGCCAATGAATTCGCTTAAAGTTAGAGTTATTTCCCCACCAGAAATTATTCATCATCTGTTGGATTTCATCGCAAAAAGAGCGAGGAAGAGTAAAGAGGCTCATAACATATATGGGAATAGCTTGGACTATGGACTTCAATAAAACCTCTTTACTAGCTGAAGAAAGTAATTTTTCCTTCCATCCCTGAATTCTCTTCCAAATTCTGTCTCGAATGAAGCTGAAAATTGCTTTTTTAGATCTTCCAAAACACGAGGGCAAGCCTAGATATTTGGAATGGTTGTGAACAAGCTCAACACCAAACACCCTTTGAAGCTCATGACACCGCTCTGTGGGCACAATTCTACTAAAAGAGACAGGGGATTTGTCAAAATTAACAAGCTGACCTATAGCACCTTCGTACACCTTTAACAGGTATTTAATATTCTCACAATCATATAAAGAAGCTTTCGCAAAGATAATATTGTCGTCCGCAAAGAGCAAATGAGACACATAAGGACTGTAGTGACTAGGCCGAACTGGGTGTAGCAAACCATTATCCACAGCAGAGGAAATAAGGCCAGTAAAGCCCTTAACACAGAAAAGAAAGAGGTAAGGCGAAAGAGGATTCCCTTGCCTTAATCCTCTCGAAGGTATAATATAAAACCTTGGGGGGGATCCATCAACCAGAAAACTGGAGGAGACAGAGCTGATGCAAGCCATAATAAGCTTCATAAAATGATTAGGAAAATTCATATGACTCAATATCCTCTATAGAAAAACCCATTCAACACTGTCATAAGCCTTGCTCATATCCATCTTCAACGCAAGAGCCACAGTTGAACCCATACCTCTGTTTTTCATTGAATGGAACATCTCATGAGCAAATATGGAATTGTTAGAGATAAGCCTTCCAGGAAAAAAAGCACTTTGGTGTCTGGAGATCAAGGCTGGTACGACTACCTTAAGCCTATGAGCCAACACTTTAGAAATTAATTGATACAAGACATTGCAAAGGCTAATCGGCCTTAGATCCTTCATCATCTCGGGACTTTTAGTTTTAGGAATCAGAGTAACAAAAGTATGATTAAGATGCTCAGGCATGACACCAGTAGATAAGAAATCCAAAACAAAAGAGGTAACATCATGGCCAATAATGTTCCAATACCGTTGGAAGAAAAGGGCAGACATACCATCAGGGCCCGGGGATTTGCTGGGGTGCATTTGTTTGAGAGCTGAATTCACCTCATCCGCATGAAAAGGGGCAGCTGGAAAATCTATATCAGTCTCTAAAAGACGACTTCTAACTCCAACAAGGACTTCCTCAACTCGGGAAACACCATGACTTTGGAACAAGTCTGAAAAGTAATCTTGAATAACCTTGCTAATAGCTTTGTTTCCCTCTTGCCAAATCCCATCAGAGTTTTTAAGGCGGAGCAGCGAATTATTTCTTCTACGGTTGGAAGCTTTGTGGTGGAAAAATTTAGTATTTTTATCTCCATCATGGAGCCAGACTGCTCGAGATCTTTGTCTCCAAAAGGTTTCCTCAACTTCTAAGAGCTCCTCTAGCTTCTTATAGCTCCTCTAGCTTCTTATTTTTGACCGCTTACAATATAATTGATAATTGGTTTTAAATTGAGGATGGACCTTATCATTTCTTTTATACAATGTAGTTCTACACTAATTATCTTTATATATTTATTTGAACACAAATAAAAATAAAATTTATTTTATTTTACAGTTTTTATTTAATGAAAACATTAAACTTATAAATACAAAATAAAAAAAATGATATCAATAGGTGGTTTCGTCTCTAAAACAAAAAAAAAAAAAGTTGTCCCTTCCTACAAGTCCATAGAATTTGGAACACATGGAGTTAATGGATTCTTGTACTAATGGTTGCTAATCCAACCATGATAAAGCAGAACTATTGGATGACTCTGAATCTTGGCCTGCTGTAACTTGCAGATTTCAATGTGCCATGTCCAAATGTGCAACTCTGAATCTTAGAATTAGGATTTATATGAAACTTGGCTATCTATTCGGGGCAGAGCAGAGTTTAAACATCTCCCACAAGCCAATTGCATTACATATAATGCAACCAATCAGAGAGTTTTCAAAGGCAGATGCTTTGAACCATCAATGCTTGCTAGAAATCACATATTCTATATTTGTATGACTTGTGCGTAAGAACAAATTAGAAAATATCTTCTATCAGAAGCAACAAAACAAGATTTGTAAGCACTTCTGACCTTCACTGCCATTGCAACTTCTGAACATAATATTTCAAATACATCAACCAAGTTCGCGCCACAGTGCAAGCATATCGCACTCCATGTCAAAATATTCTTACGTTTCCCTCCAGTCCCCTAATACCATACCAAATCTACCTTCTTTCAACGAGTCCTCTATCTGATCATCTATCCCCTTCAATGATTTCTCAATCCTACTTGTGTCACGTCCCAGTGATGGAAATTTTCCAATGAGTAACCTCCTGGAACAAGGCAATCGTCTTTGCACCCAGAAAAGCTCCATCTTAACAATCACTTTAACCAATTGAAACATGATCGAATCAGGAAATGGTGCTTTTAGATCATCATCATCGTCATCATAATAATCCGGAACATTTTCATCCTCCATCATCACTTCCTTCCCCCTGAACCCCCTTTCCGCCATCTCCAAATCTTTCTTCCTCTTTAGTCGAATTTGTGCTGCAAGAAGTGTATCAAGAACCCTTGAAATCACCGTAGTGTTTTCTCCTCTGTATACCACTCCCAATGCTTCATCAAACGACTGAAATTTCTGCCACATTTCTTTGGCTTTATGCTCTGACATTAAAAACATGAGATCAACAATCGCACGAGACACAGCATACCCTGCATCAATTGCTCGAGCCTTTAGCATATTAAGTCTCCCCAAATCATTACAGTTGTCCACCCATTCATGGAAACTCCTCTTTGGTTCTTTATCATAATTTTTGAAAACTTTGTCTTCACCTTTATGCAAAAGTGCATAAATCTTTCCTTCCAGACCCTGAATCGTCTTATCCTTAATTTTTTTGGAAATTTCGTAGAGTTCATTCATGTTGCTCTCCACAGGTTTATAAATCGCTGCTTTGTAATCCTTAAATTTGTCGTCGTCGTCTTCATCATCATCGTCTTCTTCTTCTTCTTTTACTACTGTCTTGGGTTTCTTATCAGTGCGATTTTTTGCAATCACAACTCCTTTATTTGTAATCATAATCAATTTGCGTTTCTTTGAAGGCAAACGGGATGGTTCTTGCGGCGGTAACATGCTTATCGGAGAGGGTTCTTGAGGCGGCGACACTGTTGATGGGCTTTTTGGGTACTTGGGGGGTCTAAGGAGTTTCGGCAACGGGGGATCCGGGTGCATCTCATACAAAATCCGCTGTTGAAGGCGAGTAACAATTCGCCTCTTCTCCTCATCAGAAAGCGAATAGGGTTGAGTGTTGTGGAATTTGGGTTAATTTCCACCAATAATAAATTCACCTTGATAACTATTATCTAGGTGACTAGAGTGAAAACGATTGTACTAAAAATCACCCCAAGATAAAATTCCCAGGAAAGTGGTGGGGTCACTATGCCTCC
>CATIWK010473374.1:0-10177 GCA_949634005.1 Mallotus japonicus
TGGTGTCATATGCTCATAAAGCTGTTTGGCTAAACCCAAGTGACCGATTGCTGCTTCATCTCCTTCTTCTTTTTTGGTACTTAATCTTCCATTAGTTACCAACTCCATGTGGAAATGAAGTTTCCGTTTCTAAAATTTCTTTCATTTTCCACCTGATAAGCACACAAGCATAATCAAATTCACATCTCAGCCATCGGAGGAGCTTGACTACTGATCTATTTTACTATCTAAGTGAACGTACAATTTTTACAAAAAATTGATGGATATAAAGTTTCTTTTTCCACACTTTCTTGGGGCTTTTTGTCAATTTATGGTAAATTTAAACAATTTATAAATTTATAGTGCATTTCAAAAAAAAAAAATCATTTTATGGTAGATTAAAAAAATTATCAATTTGTGGTGATTTTTGCTGAGGTGTCATGCTAGTTAACTTTTAACTTTAACTCACATGCCACATTAGCAAAAATCACTACAAATTGATTTTTTTTTTTTTTTCATTTCACCACAAAATATAAATTTTTTTTGAAATGCACCAGAAATTGGTAAAATTTTTAAGTTTTGCAAAAAGCCCCACTTTCTTGAGAATTTTTTTGTTATATACAGACAAACCATTTGATAGAGGTCATATTCAATTTAATAACAAATTTCTTTACCTAACAAATTTCTTTATTTTCTTCTCCCTAGTCATAAAAATTGCTAGCCAATTGCACCGTAAGGAACTCCAAGAAAAGTACTTTTGATCAAACATAGTTCTTTAGCAACATCCCCCATATTCATTCTTTCTTAGGGTGATTCTGCTGAACGACCAACTCCAACTTTAAAAACTGAAAGCAAGTAGCCTTTCTTCACAGCACGCAGTCGGCATAAGTTCCCACGGCTACCAGTTTCTTCTTTAGCATCAATGTCGCATGAAAGCAAGCAGCCTTCCTCCTCCTCTTCGTCATTTACTTCAGCTTTTGATACTGGTGTTTCTTTCTTTCCTCTTAGGAGAAGGGCTGGGTCCATGATATGTTCAAGGCCTTATGACAGTGCATTTTTCACAAAATTGTGCATATTTAAATGGTCTTCAAATGTTCTATCTGTAGGCCTCTTTCTTGAGAACAACTCCAATATAAGGATCCCCTAACTATATACATCTCCCTCTTTAGACACCACGACACCCATTCCATACTCTGCGTCATTTCAGAATTCAAGCAGGACATCATTGTTTGCAACCTTTGACGACTATCCTATTAGTTGTTAAACAAAGAAAGTCAAATAGTTGCTTACTTGTGCTAGTTCATTGATCAAATTCATAACCCCTCTAGCCCACATCAAATTATCTTTTAAAGAGCCTTACACTCGGTTTATTGCTACACTTGATGCTTATGAAGTTTTTTTTTTCCTCCCCTTAGTATCTAATAGCCATATGGCCCCAATTATTTTGGAGTTCAAACTAGGTGAACCCCACGAGAGAGTAAAACACTCTTAGTACATGTTTCTCCATAACTTGAGACCCTATTTAACGAAATTCAAACTTCTCGCCACTTGCACCTCTCGACATTTTAGCGTATGCTCTTCTAAATTTATTTATGTGCCAATATGAGAAAATGTAATTGATAATAGTTAGTTATTTATTGGACCAAAAATCTGAATACTATTTTTGGTTGATTGGTTTTGAAAGCATGTTTGAACTCCAAATCTCACATCTTTAAAGATGACTCAAGTATGACTAAGCTAGCGCTACATCGAAATACAAAATAAAGAGGAGCAGAAATGTTACCTGGAGGTGCATAGCCAACTGTCCCTCTTATTCCTATTGAGCTGGTTTCACTTAGAGAAGCATATTTGTGTAGCAGGTCTCTCCTAGTGGAGTGGAGCCCAAATGTTTAAAGAAAAAAAAAAGTCAAAAAGGGCTGCACCGATTTAAAAGAAAAAGTTGTCAAAATTTTTTTTGTTTTCTTCAACATATTATGGCCTATATAAAGGCCTTGCATATGGGAGAAAGAGGACGTGCAACGAGCTTAAGAGAGAAAGCCACAAGACACACATCAAAGAAAAAAATTAGAGAGCGAGAGAGAAAAAGCTCGTGTGAGGTATGTGCTTGTGAGAAAAAACCAAAGCAAATTTTTGCTTTGATGAGAGTGAGAGAGTTTTAAGGGTTTGGGAAATTTTTCTCAAATAGTGAGTGACAAAATAGTGAGAAAATTGTTTTGGGGTGTGGGAAACTTTTTGAGTGCCACTATTTTGGTGAGATCTCTATTATTGTATACCTCTAGTGTTAATCTACAAAAGACTCTCTCTTATACCTACTATTTTTATAGTGGAAGAAATTATTTGAAGTTTGTCCCGTGGACGTAGCCCAACACTAAGAGTGAACCACGTTAAAATTTTGGTGTCATTTTTATTATTTATATGCCAGGTTTTACCGCCTATTTTACTCACCCATTGGTCGGTTCAACCGCCTCCATTTATTTATTTATTTGGTTTATTTTTGTAGTAATTTATTTTGTCTCTGTGAATATTATTCCGCTGCGCCAATGCTGTTAATTTTCCAAACAAGTGGTATCAGAGCTATTGGTTCATGTTCTGGAGGCATTATTAAATACTGCAAAGATGGAGGCTAAGACTAGCAAGATGGTCAGTTTAAATGGCACAAATTACCACATATGGAGAAACAAAATGAAAGATCTTCTATTTATGATGAAGTTGCATCTACTAGTTTTTGCTAAGACAAATCCTGATGACAAGAAGGATGAGGAATGGACATTTGAGCATGCGTAAGTGCACATGCATTGTGGAATAAGCTCAAGGAGTTGTATGCTTCAAAGACCGGCAACAATAAATGATTTTATCTGACAAAATTAATGCAAATAAAATATCGGAAAGGTTCTTCTATCGCAGATCACTTGAATGAAATGCAAGGGATAGTGGATCAGTTGTCGGGTATGGGTATAAAATTTGACAATGAAATTCTTGCTCTTATGGTGCTTGCTTCTCTGCCAGAGTCATGGAAGACTTTGAAAATTTCACTTACAAACTCTGCACCAAACAGTGTAATGAATATGGAACTTGTCAAAAGCAGTATTCTGAATGAAGAAATGAGACGCAGATCAAAGAGAGCCTCTTCAATGCAATCAGATATCCTTGTTGTAAGTTCCAAGGGGAGAAGTGAGACTCGAAGCTCAAAGCAAAGAGATAAGAGTAGGGGAAAGTCAAAAAGCAAGTATGCCAATATTGAGTGTCATTACTGCAAAAAGAAAGGTCACATCAAAAAGTTATGTCGAAAGTTCAATGACAAGAACAAAGGCAAAGACGTGAGGAAAGATGACAGCAGTGATGATGATGAAGCAAATCTCCTCGGATAATTCAATGTCCTTTTTTACGATGATACTGTTAATCTTACTAGCCATGAAACTAGCTAGGTAATTGACAGTGGTGCTTCTGTTCACGCCACATCTTATAGAGAATTCTTCTTATCATACATTCCAAAAGATTCTGGATTTGTGAAGATAGAAAATGGCAATTGAACAAGAGTTGCTGGTGAAGGAGATGTGTATTTGGAAACAGAGAATGGCACAAGACTAGTCTTGAGGAATGTTAAGCTTATTCCAGATATTCGCCTAAATTTGATCTCAACAGGCAAGCTTGATGATGAAGGTTTCAAAAACACTTTCCACAACGGCCAATGGAAACTCACTGAAGGTTCTTTGGTGGTGGCTAAAGGTAAAAAGGACTCAACACTGTATTTTACACATGCGAATCCCTCCAAAGACAAGGTGAATGCTGTGGAGAAAGAAAGTACAGTTGAGTTATAGCATAAAAGACTCAGCCACATGAGTGAGAAGGGGATGATAATACTGGCCAAGAAAAATGTGTTATCTGGAGTAGATCTTATGCATCTAGAGAAATGTGCCTATTGTCTTACAGAAAAGCAAAACAGAGTTGCTTTCAGGAGCTCTCCTCCTTCCAGAATGTAGAATGTGCTGGATTTAATTCATTCAAACTTGTGTGGGCCAATGCCAAAGTCACTTGGTGGTTCTCAATACTTTATGACTTTCATTGATGATCATTCTCGGAATACGTGGGCATACAGCTTCCTACATGGTGATTTGGAAGAAGAAATATTCATGGAGTAGCTAGAGGGTTTCAAAAAAAAGGGAAAAGGGGACTATGTTTGTAAATTGAAGAAAATCTTGTACGACTTAAAATAAGTACAGCGACAATGGTATAAGAAGTTATCTGTTATGGGGGAGCAATGCTACAAGAAGACCACTTCAAACCATTATGTTTTTGTCTAGAAATTCTCTAATGATGATTTTATTATGTTATTGCTCTATGTGGATGACATGTTGATTGTTGGTCAGAATATTTCTAGAATCAACAGCTTGATAAAGCAGTTGAGTAAGTCTTTTGCAATGAAAGACTTGGGACCAGTAAAGCAGATTCTTGGCATGGAAATTTTGAAAGACAAAGGCATCAAGAAATTATGGTTATCACAAGAGAAGTACATTGAGAAGGTACTTCAGAGGTTCAACATGTACAATGCTAAAGTAGTTAGTTGTCCTCTTGCTAATTACTTTAGATTAACTTCTCAGCAATGCCCTTCCACAAATAAGGAGAAGGAAGAGATGGATAAAGTTCCATACGCTTCAACAGTTGGTAGTTTGATGTATGCCATGGTGTGTACACAGCCAGATATTACACACTCAGTTAGAGTTGTGAGTCGATTCCTTTCAAATCCTGGAAAGGAACATTGGGCTACAGTGAAATGGATTTTCAGGTATCTTCGTAGAACATCCAAAATATGGTTATATTTTGGAGATGCCAAACCATTGTTAGCTGGATACACAGATGCAGACATGGCGGGCGACGTTGATTCGAGAAAGTCAACCTCAGGTTACCTGATTACATTTGTAGGGGGAGCTGTGTCATGGCAATCAAAATTACAGAAATGTGTTGCTTTATCTACCACTGAAGCAGAGTTTATTGCAGCAACTGAAGCTTGTAAAGAGTTGTTATGGATGAAGAAGTTCTTAAATGAACTTGGTTTTCAACAAGATAGATATGAGCTATTTTGCGATAGTTAGAGTGCTATCCACCTTGGTAAGAATTCCTTCTTTCATTCAAGGTCAAAGCACATTGATGTGAGATATCACTGGATATGGGATGTATTGGAGAAGAAACTGTTACAGCTTGAGAAGATCCATACAGATGAAAATGGATCAGATATGTTAACGAAGACTTTACTAAGGGAGAAGTTCAAATTCTGTCAATTGGCCGTCAGGATGGTGATGACCTCCACATAGTCCGGAGGGGGAGAATTGTAGTGTGTCCCTCCTAGTGGAGTGGAGCCCAAATGTTTAAAGATAAAAAAAAAATTCAAAAAGGGCTGCACCGATTTAAAAAAAAATTGTCAATTTTTTTTTGTTTTCTTCCACATATTATGGCCTATATAAAGGCCTTACATATGGGAGAAGGAGGACGTGCAACGAGCTGAAGAGAGAAAGCCATAAGACACACATCAAAGAAAAAAATTAGAGAGCGAGAGAGAAAAAGCTCGTGTGATGTGTGTGCTTGTGAGGAAAAACTAAAGCAATTTTTTACTTTGATGAGAGTGAGAGAGTTTTAAGGGTTTGGGAAATTTTTCTCAAAGGGTGAGTGACAAAATAGTGAAAAAATTATTTTGGGGTGTGAGAAACACTTTGAGTGCCACTATTTTGGTGAGATCTCTGTTATTGTATACCTCTAGTGTTAATATATAGAAGACTCTCTCTTGTACCTACTATTTTTATAGTGGAAGAAATTATTCGAAGTTTGTACCGTGGACGTAGCCTAACACTAAGGGTGAACCACGTTAAAATTTCGGTGTCATTTTTATTATTTATACGACAGGTTTTACAGCCTATTTTACTTACCCATTGGCCTGATCAACCGCCTCCATTTATTTATTTATTTGATTTATTTCTGTAGTAATTTTTTTTGTCTCTGTGAATATTATTCCGCTACGCCAACGCTGTTAATTTTCCCAACACTTTGGTGGTCAAATAAAGGTTAGCCAAAACGAAATCACTCAAATGAGCAACCATATCATCATCAAGAAGAACATTGCTAGGCTTTAAATCACAATGAACAATCAGACTTTCGCAGAGGTCATGAAGATAATGCAAAGCAGATGCCACATCAATTGTAATATTCAATCTTTGAAGAAAACTCAAGCTGATCGACTTATTATTGTTGTCGATATCGTGATGATGCAACCATTTCTCCAAGCTTCCTTTAGCCATGAATTCAAAAACTAGAGCTTTGAATTCATTATGTTTATTATCAATGCTGGAACAATGTGTTAACAACTTAACAAGATTTCGATGCCTCACTGTCCTTAACACTTTGCATTCTGCCATGAAACTTTTCAAAGCTCCTGTTGCTTCCAGTTTGAGAACCTTAATAGCCACAAGCCTTTCCATTTGATTGAGATATCCTTTATACACAGAACCAAAACCACCAGATCCTACTAAGCTGTTGGTAGAGAATCCACATGTTGCATCCTATAGATCCCCGTATGATACATTTACTAGGTAAACAATTTTTCAGGTTCAGCAGTAGACGAGCTCTTTCTTGATTCTCTTCTTCGATTGACAAGAACTAAGGCTAATGTAAACAGGAAGGATATAATAAGGACACAAGGAATTGTGATTACTAACAAAAAACCAGTGGACTTTCCCTTATTTGAATGACATTTCGCTTGATGGAGCTCTGGCACACCTATTACTAATCACGGAAAATGCACTTACATTACTAAAGAATCCTCCTGTCGAAATCTCACCCTCAAGGTTATTGAAAGAAAGATTTAAATATAAAAGTTTGATGCCTAAACTTTTTAGGTCTTTTGGAATTTCCCCAGTTAGGAAGTTTCTTGAAAGATCTAATTGCTGCAAACCCTTCAAGGAAGCCAAAGAAGGGATGGTTCCTTGGAAAGAATTTCCTTGCATATAGATTTTCCAAGTTTACGCAAGCTTTAATAGTTCTAGGAATTTCTCCTGACAAATTGTTTCTTGATATATCTAGTTTATTTAGATTTATTAGCTTTCCTACATCTGATGACAAGTTACCAGCAAGTGAATTATGTGACAAGTTCAGCAACATAGACAAGGAAGAAAGATGGAAAACCTCATTGGGTATCGATCCATTAAGGTTACTTTCTGAGACATCCAAATATTACAAATTTTGGCAGGCTCCAATGCTTACAGGAATAGTTCCTTCCAAGTTATTTTGAGCTAGGGAAACTTGAAACAATCAAGTAAGATTACCTATAGAGGGCAAAATCTGACTTGACAATCTATTGTCTTCCAGAACCAGTATTCAGAGATTTTGCAAGTTCCCTAGAGAAGAAGGGATGGCTCCATGGAAAAGATTGTGCCCTATGTCCAGTGCAACTAAGGTGACAAAATTCTCTAATGCTTTAGGGATAGTTCCTATGATCTTATTCATTCCAAACAGTAGTTGTATCAGTTAAACTGAAAGATTGGCCACATAGTTTGGTAAAACACCTCCCAAATTGTTTGCATTGAAAACCAGATACTTCAGATTGCTACAGTTAGTCAAAGGAGTTTGTTAGAAAGGCCAAATCAGTTGAGGAATTAGTCCCAAGATTATTCAATTCTTATATCATGCACCTTGTCTAAATTGCAATATGAAACACACATATGCGAGATGAAAACACGCATTTTTTTTTTAGTGCCAAAAGTAAGTGTAGCGGGTTCTTATCTCATGGGTTGAGCTAAAATTAATTAGTTGATACTATTTTTGTCTATTCATAAGTTGGGTTCATTGATCTTCACCTGCAGGTTCATTAGCCTTCACCTGAATATTCGTTAGCCTTTTTAAACTTACAGGTTCAATGATCTTCACTTGTATGTTCATTGACCTTCGCTTGTATATTCATTAATATTTTCCTTTTATTTTTAATAGAAATAAAAAAAATATTTTTTATTTATCACAAAAATAATTTTCTTTTTATTTTATTAATTACAGTGGTTTAATTTAATTTTTTATTCATGATTTTAGTCAAAATAAAATTTTTATTTATTAAAAAGTTATTTAATTTTTTATTTTTTTAATTATAATAAGTAGAGTTTTACTTATATTTTTATTTTAGTTAAATATTGTAGATTCATTACTTAAATAATGTAGATTCATAAAAAAAATGTAGGTTCATAAGATAAAACATGTAGGTTCACAAATGAATTTGACAAATAATATATTAAAGTTATAATGAACGTCCAATTAATAACAAATGAACTTTTATGTTACAACTAATGAACATTTATGCACAAACTATTGAATTTAAAGTTATAATGAATCACTAAGAAGTTTAATATAGGCCACTGAGCTATCACCATGCTCTCCAACTAAAAGGCCAAAGTTACATAGAAAAAAAAAAGCATTAAAAAAAAACCAGAAACATAAAAAGAAAAAAAGGAAAAAGTCTTGTTTTTACACGTGTGATAGACCTCTGATCCATATTACAATATAGACAGGAGTCCATGATATAATTTGCAAAGATCATTAACACCAACATTTAGCCAGCTTAGGCTCTGTAAATTTCCCAAACAAATTGGGACCTTTCCAACAAATTGGTTTCCCGTAACATCAAGAATTTCCAGTTGAGAAGCATTGTACATTGAACTTGGAATTGACCCGGAAAATATATTTTCTCCAAGAGCAATTTGCTGGAGATTCGTGAGAGTAAGGCATATATATATATATCATCCGGTAGGCTCCCTTCGAGCTGGTTTTGAGTAGTTGCTATGAGTTTAATAGATGAAATATTGAAAAGGTTTGGAGGGATTGTATTAGATAGTTTATTCTCTGCTAAACTGAAATATGTCAGGTTTCTTAACCTGCTCAAATCATCAGGAATACTCCCCTCCAAGTTATTTCATATCGCAAAAAGCCAAGTAAGTGATGAAAGATTGCCATGGGCAGTTGGGATTTTTCCTGTTAGGTTGTTTGCACTAATCTGAAGAATTTCAAGCATCGCCAAAGAACCAAGTTCTGCAAGGATTTTTCCAGCAAGATTATTCCATGACATATCAATAACCCTAAGCTGCAGGGTGCAGCTCGTTAGGTTGACAGGAAATTCACCTTGGAATGTATTATTGTTGACAACGAATTGCTGCAATTGAAACAAAGAACTGATTTCTTATGGAATGTGACTATTGAAACTATTGTTTCTGATGTTAAGGTTCATCAAGAAACTCAAATTGCCAATATATGCTGGACAACTTGTTCCACCATGTGGCTAGGAGAATATTATAGAAGCACATATAAATGATCAATATTCCCATTTGATTGGAATCATCATTGTTGAATTACAAAATGTGACACAAGACTTGATAGTTACAATAATTGCCATAAAAATATACAATTAACACAAAACTACCCCAACAAACAAGTACAACATTAATTTTATTTTCACCTGTTACACCTATGACCATTATTTCATTTTTCTTTTTAAGATGCCAGATCCATAAGTGGATATGAAAATCTCGACTAGAGGATAAAATTGTTGCAACATAAAAAGGGTAATAGGAACACTAGCCAATAAAATAGTCGGAATTATAAGACTTAGATTCCCATCTAACATAATTATAAGAGCAGCGCAAAAAGCCACCATCATGGCTGCTATAGAAATGAAAAGTGTTGAAAGATCGATGATCAACTTTTTAGGCAATGACTCCAGGAAATCATCTTCTGCATAACGTGAGGTCAAGATCCCTAAAAATGTGATTACTGAAGTTGAGGATGCAAACAAAGATATTGCATCAGATACTGTAAACACCTTAAATAACTTGCTCAAAAATATTGGAATGCCATTTCCTTCATTGCTGCCACCAGGAACAGTGAATGCCACAGTAAACAAAACTGTAATGATGAGAGCACCTACAACAGTACAAGATGTTGCAGTCTCTTTCATCCATTTTTCTCCTCCTATCATCAATTGTTTGTGATAGTTGGTAAATAGTTTTCTGGGTATAAAACCATTGATGTTGATAACTTGTTTAGATGCAGGATTCACAATACTTTCCACTTCCTACATTTAAATCATTTAGTTTTAAAATAACAACAAATGTCTAACAAATTTAATAAAACACAAACTGTAGCAATATGTGAAATCTCAAAAACAAGAAATAAT
>CATIWK010473559.1:0-12921 GCA_949634005.1 Mallotus japonicus
AGTAATTACAAAGTTTTAGATCCTCTAAAATGGTTTGTTTATTCATTTAACAGCATATTAATTTTTATAAAATGGACTAACATTACATTAATTTCAACTCTAAATAAAAGAATGGATTTGTATGGTAGTTTTAAACCAAATTTGAGTTCAATTGAGCATATCCATAAATTACAAGGGTCAAAATTGAGCCTTTCTCTCAAGTCTCAATCCAATAATAAATGGGAAAGGGGCGAAAAACAAACAAATTAGAAAAAATTGTCTGCCTACAGCACACAAACACGAAAAGCTACACAAATATTACTAACGACTTCAACGACAACAGAAACCAAAAAAAAAAGCCGACCAATTGAATTCGATCTGTCATCGAAATTCTGAATCACTTGATCTAATCTAATCTATCTCTGGCAGTTTTGAGGTTGGATTTTTGATTCTTGGGTGCTGTTAAAGTTTGATGCTTTGAGCCTCTTTTTTTTCAAGAAAATATATTCTGAAAGAAGAAAGTTGGAAGCTTTCTAAGGAATGGCGGAGCTGCACAAGGGAATGTCATCTGATAACATTAAAGGGCTAGTGTTGGCATTGTCTTCAAGCTCCTTTATTGGAGCCAGCTTTATTGTCAAGAAAAAGGGTTTGAAGAAAGCTGCCGCCTCTGGTCTCAGGGCTGGTAAAAAAAAAAAAAAAATTCTTGCTTTTTTTCCCCTTCTTTTGGCATTTTGGGTTTGTTTCTTTTTGGGTTTTTGTTAACTTCTGAATTTCTGTTGTATCAGTGATGGTTGTATGGATTCTTTGATGGTTTTGGCCCATCCGTGGATAATTATGGTTCTCATGATCATGTTTTCGGTGTATGATGATGGATTCTTGCTTTTTTTTTTTTTTTTTTTTTTTGGGAGGGGACACTTTGTAGTGTTATTTTGAAACATGTTGAAGCATATCAATTTTTGCCTTGTGCACATAAATGAAGTACTAATGACATGAAAGTTCTCAAGAATGGATTTATAGTGTTATGTCGAGTATCTTGTTACATTCATATCCTTTTCTTTTATTTCTCTATTCGTGATGCGATGAATTATGATATTTGGAATGCGTGACTGGCGATTTATTTCTGCAATGTGGTTGTTTCATATGTTAGTTTTCTTTTATTTTTACCCTTTTCAATTTCATTATGGGAACTAATGTGCTCACTATCATCCCTTGGTATTGTATTGCACGATGATGTTTATGACTTGATGGTGGTGATAGAGTGAAAGTGGTGAGATTACAGAATATCTTAATTTATTCATTTTGTTGCAGGTGCTGGGGGTTATTCTTACCTCTACGAGCCACTTTGGTGGATTGGCATGATTACAAGTAAGTTTTTGTTCTTTTTGTATCCCCTTAATGAAAGTCCATAATAAACATGATTGAAATTTTCCTGTTTAAGGATAGTGGTTATGCTATTTCACAATTCATTGCATCTAATAACTAGAATATATTTTGCGCCAGACAATTTCACAGTGTGTAAGATACTAGAATCTCTCTCTCTCTCTCTCTCTCTCTCTTATAACTGAGAAAAAGTTTCTCTCTGCCTGCCTCCAGGCCATTTCCAAGTATAAAAAAGACTTGGATAGCATTTCATAGCAATGTGTATACAACAATGGGGAGATACTGGATTTCATCAGTTTTGTTTTTTGCATTGTCACGGTTTTGCAATCACCTCTGTGGAAATTCATGGAATTTCTTATTGTGAATAACTCTACTTGAAGTTTGTGTGTGCTCTTTTAGTGTTACTCTGCAGTTTAAAATTTGACAGCTGAACATATTTCCACCAAAATTTTTGAGAAACTAACCTTGTGTTTGGGTGCAAGCATTTGAATTGAAATTTCAGATATGAAATATTAAATTTCAAATGTAAGAATTTCAAATAATATATAGTTAGAGGCTATTTCAAATCCTCATTTATTGGCCTTTTAAATTTGTTGTGGATTTGTATCCTTATTAATACTAGTCCACATAGTTGCCAAATAAGGAATTTGATCCAAAATTAAATCCATAACCAAATCCCTTGCATCCAACATAGTAATTTATTTAGCTTTTTACATATTTAAAAACTAATGAATCTTTCAGAAAATTTGAGGGAAGCCTAAGGGTTTACTGTATTATGATTTAAAAATTTTAAATGGGGGGCTGACTATATTTTAAAATGATATACTCAAAGAAAAAAGAGCATATAGGACCACGAGGACATAATTTCTTTCTTCCACTTTACTAGCTCTGCTAAAATGATAAATTCAGACCTTTCTCATTGCAATGAAAATTCATAACTTCTAACCTTTTGGTTTGATGATGTTATGGTATATTTATTCTAACATTACAGTATTGAGATGACTGTTTCTTAGTGCAATATCGAAATGACTATCACAATGTAAAGATGTATTTTGTGCAACATTTACTTAGCATTTTGGGCCTTGAATAATCATATTTTATATTTCTGTTTCTGTGTTGTGCTGCAAATTTCTATGATCTTTGAACTACGTTAATTGATTGACATTTACACTTCTAAGCACATATGGCTTCTTAACACTTCCATTTGTTGGTTGTACATTTCACTTTTGGATTTTTAAGTTATTCTCGGCATTAGGACTTCAAATACAAATCTGCCCTGTTTTAAATTTGCCTTAATAAGTTCATCACTTGTCTCCCTTTATATATTTAGGGAGGGTAACGCACCACTTTTGAGGCATTTTTCTTGTAATTAACTTCTAACATTTTATACTGATAATTGAATGTGGTCCTGCATCATTACCAATGAATTGCTTATGAAAATAGCCAATTTATGGTTTGATAGGAAGCATTTTTCTTTAATGTAATCACTGTAATGATCAGAGTGCTTTGTAATGGGCAAGCTGGTGCATGATATATTCTGAAAAGTGTGCATGAAAGTTTTTGGTGTGGAAGGTTTCTTCATATTTTGTTTTGTTTTATATTCAATATCCTTCATCTTTTATATTGTCTTTCACTATCTTCTGTCATTTCCCTGTTCCACATCTTTTTTCTTTTCCTTCTGTTTTTGCTGTATTTAATTCTCTGTTTTTGACACTATGAAGCCTATTCAAATTTTGTGTCCATTCTAACATTGATACTCATTGTGGCAGTGATTGTTGGTGAAATTGCTAACTTTGCAGCTTATGCATTTGCTCCAGCTCTTCTGGTCACTCCTCTTGGTGCGCTTAGCATCATTATCAGGCAAGTACAGATTTCCAGTTGATCATCATATCTCAGTTATATAATATTAATGCTGACATCCATTTTTCTTGCAGTGCTGCCCTAGCACATGTTATTTTACGGGAGAGATTGCACATTTTTGGGATTCTTGGTTGTGCTTTATGTGTTGTAGGTTCAACCACAATTGTATTACACGCTCCTCAGGAACGTGAGATTGAATCAGTCACAGAAGTGTGGGAACTTGCAACAGAGCCTGGTATATATTTCTACTTGACCAATCTATTATCTCTTTTACAATGACAGATCCTTGTTTTTCGAATCTATATTTAATTTTTCCTTGATAATGTCTTATTTAATACTTGTAACACTACCTTTTCTATGTGCAGCTTTTCTTTTCTATGCTGCTTTTGTCATAGGAGCAGTTTTCATAATAATTGTTCATGTTATACCCCAGTATGGCCAGAGTCATGTTATGGTCTACTTAGCAGTTTGTTCACTTGTGGGTTCACTATCGGTATGTGTCAATTTTACTAGATTGTTGAATTTCATTTTTGTACTTGTTTGTTTGTTTGTTTTTACATGCATACATATCCCATTGATGTGAAATTATCTTCCCTGCATATTCTGACAGGTCATGAGTGTCAAAGCACTTAGTATTGCTCTGAAGCTAACATTCTCAGGAATAAATCAGTTAGTGTATCCCCAAACATGGGCCTTTGCTTTGATTGTGCTTATATGTGTAATCACTCAGATGAACTATTTAAACAAGGTATGGCTTTTCTTTGGAGTTCTTATCAGTTCCTTCTCCCTTGTAATTTTAAAAGGATATACCTCATCCTGCTGAAGATATGATGATTCATTTCTATGCAAGCTTAGAAATAGGATATTATCATCTGAATTGTGCTTAAACATTTCTTAGGTTTGTTTTTCTTTTCTCTGTAAAAAGCCATGGTTCATTGCTCATTAGAACTTTATCTGTCAAGATTTCTGATGAAAATGGAGACTACTGTTGGCTGGGAATATCTTTCTATGTTATGTAGCAGGGGTGGGGTCTTTGCGGTCCTAGATAATTAAATCATCATTAACAGTAATATAAGCATGAGACTTTTTGGTAGTACCGGCGAACCCGATGGCTGCAGCGATGGAATCTGGCTAATGAATGAAGTACTTTTTACTAGTGGCTGATAAGGCTATTAATGATACAAGCCAACAATGAAGAAAGAATGGCTAGCCTAGAGGAAATAATGCCTACTCAACTCTGTATAGAATGAAAGGTTTTGTCATGCGTCTTGGAGCGAATACCCTGGACTTCCTGATAGCACAAGTCTAAATTTCAATAATTTCAGACCTGGATTATGTTTGGCAATTTTTTCCTTGTTCACTGTTTTTACTAAGCATCCACCAAATTATGTTTCAAATTGAGAATCTAAGCTACACTGGTTCTTTTCCTGCCATTTTATTTTGTTACAACACTAATCTGTGGTATGAGATGAATTTGTGTTGTCAGCTCATGCAGAGTCTGAAGGAAAATAATGTGGTAAAAAAAAAAGTTCTGTAGATTTTTTAAAATTATTATATATATAATATAAATATTATATGTAAATATGGAAAAGCATTAAGAATTGTCTGGAATAAATTAGTTCTAATGACAAGAAGAAGGTCATGACAGTAGTGGTGACAATAATGGTTGTGGTTGTAATCCTTATTGATGGTTGTTTGGTTTGACATTAGTGGTGGTGGGAACAAAATATGGTTGAAGTGCTGTTGGTGATGACATAGTTTTGGTGGTGGCATTATGGTAATGATGGTTTTATTGACAGATAATAATCATAGTGGCCATTCTGCCGTTACTTGAGAAAGAATCATTATTGGCTTAAACATTAAGTAGATTTTTTTTTTTTCATTCTGACATGCAGAGTAATTTTTGAGTATTATAAACTTCACTTATGAAATTGTTAAATTCAAATGCTTAATTGGGGTCCCAAAGCCATTCTTTTCCCTTTTTTCCTTTTTTTTTTTTTTTTTTTTTTTTTGTAATTTAAAAACCTTTTGATGCATATTTTTGACAAGGAACCATTGTTATATGCAATGGTGAAAGCCTTGAGTTGAGTACAAGTAGATGTTTCAGATTAAAACATCTGTGAAGGGTAGGATTGTCTTTTATTTCTCTCTTTCACAAACACCAATTTATAGTGGTTCTTGCAGGAAATTTAAACGTTATTCTCTTAACTGCAGGCTCTTGATACATTCAATACAGCTGTTGTGTCACCTATATACTATGTGATGTTTACGTCCTTGACCATTCTGGCTAGTGTAATAATGTTTAAGGTAATGTATTTTTAACCTAGTATACTTGTTTTTTTTTTTTTTCCCTTCTTCTTTTGGACTCATACTCTCCTCCAGGCTTGATGCAATAGAAGTTTCATATGATGGTAGCTAATCCTATCATAATGTTAAATCATCAGCATGTCAATTGCTTGCTTTTGGGCTTAAAACTATTTTGAGATTTAGCTCTATTTAACTGTGCCTTGGATGGCAACACCCAAACATACATTATTACCATGCCTGTCTTTACCCCTTCACCAGACCGCCCACAATAGGAAAAAAGAGTTCTAGGTTGAAGAGGCAAGACAGATAATATTATTGAGAATAGGAATCTCTATCATCAAATGATTTCCTCTGATTATGTCATTATAGTTCGTCCTCCAATTATCAGATATCCTTCAGAAGGTTGATATTTTATTTTTCAGTTTGATATGGGTTGTTTAACTGGGTATTTTTCAACTTAACACATAAATGTGGTTTGCCTCTTTTTGTGTAATTGTGGGTTAAGTTGGTTGTTGGAATCCCACATTGAAAATTTGCAAAGCAATAAAGGGCTTATAAGTGGTGTAGATTGGTCCTTAACACAAGCCAATTGGTTTTGTGTTACATGGGCTCAACCCCATTTATTAAGTTCACACGTGTGTGTGTGGGCCAACACTCTCAAGGTCCGTGGACTTGTTGACATTGGTATACATCTGGCAATTGTTGTCAGTCATCCAATTTCTGTTCTCAACAAAATATTGTGTCTTTTGGAACTAATTGTTCCAAGAAGTGCAAAGTCTTGAAAATCTTCTAGGACAGGAGCATTGGTCAATATCAACTTGAATTTGGCATGTTGGGCTTCAAATTTGAATGGTGTTTTCTCTGATGAAGCACCTTAAGCAGGCATAAAGAAAATGGAATTTTATCCCATTGAGCTCCAAAATGCAGCAGGCTTTGGCTCTCAATTGACAATGGATGCAGTGTAAACAGTATAGGTCATGGAGTATCTAGCTTAATAAATAAAATGCAAGATGCATTTCTATCAAAAGAGGGAAACAAAAAGGGGGGGGGTTAATGCTGTTAGTATAACAAAGATTGGAAAAGATGGATGGGACGGTTGCTCTAATAAAGACCATTATCGAAACAAGTGAGTTTTATGTAGGCTCATAATTGACAAAGGGATGACTAGCTGAGCTTCATCACCTGTTAGGCATCGTTGGTTGTAATGTGACTATCATCCAATCAAACGGCAGTATGTACTACCAAAAGTTACTTTCATGATGGAAGTCAATTGCATTGCAAAAAAATGTGGATGTATGCTTTCATAATTAGATATACATTATTTGATGCATGTGTATAAATAGACATATTTTATTTATATGCATAGAAATCTGAACTTGTTGGCTTATTGATGATGCTAAGTTTACCTGTTTAGTTGCTTGAAGCTACCTGTTCTTATTTGTGATGGCTATTAATTAAGATTTTCCATTTGGAATGTGCATCAACAATGGATTTTTGCTCTTCTTCAAGTACCAAATATATATATTAATTACGTTTCAGTTTCTGGAGAGAGAATATATAGGAGAAGGATATTAGACGCCTACTTACAGAAGAATTTTCTGTACATAAGTGTCAAATTTTCGTTCCCTAATAATATGTCATTAAGGACTAAAATACTGCCTATACAGAATGTGTCTAAAATTTATGATTCAAAAGTGAGTTTTCTTTTCATCTGAAATATGCAATTTTTTACCTTTCAGGATTGGGATCGGCAGAATCCAAGTCAGATTGTTACTGAAATGGGCGGATTTGTGACTATCCTTTCTGGAACTTTTCTTCTTCATAAAACAAAGGACATGGTTGAGGGTGAGCATTCATGGACTATATGCTATGTTTTTTACTTCCTATGGTTTCCATGGTAAACATATTGAGCATTCTCCACAGGTTCATCACAATCACTACCACTGAGCCTTCTCAAGCATGAAGAAGAGGATGGGTTTCAACCTGAAGGAATTCCTCTTCGACGTCAAGTATCCAGCGACAGACATAGCTAGCTATATTCTGTGATTCATCAGTCTACTGTTACTCAGAAATATGCTTGTGAAATATGCTTGTGTTCTGGGGGCTGAGGAACTTGCAGCTGTTGACCTGTATATCAGTAACATGTACAGTTGGTCCTTCATATTCCTCGAGAAATGTACAAAGATTGGCAAAATTCTTCCTGGACAGAAAAATTGAACGGGCACTTTGAGCTGCATATTTCCCTTCCTCTTTCGGCACTGGTGAAGGATCCCATCTCGGGAAATTGTAAATTTGAGCACATTGTTCAATACAAAGAAGTGCTGATTTTCGTGGACACTAGATGATGTTGGAGAAGGGAGATGATGTGACATGCTAGAATGCTTTGAGGTAAAACCATTATTTCAGGCATCAATTAGTTTCCACGTCTCGAATTACTGAATTACATTATTTGTGCTTGTTTATGCAAGGCACTAACAGCTGGATTTCTTGAATGAGAGAAATATACTGTCTGCTACACAGTCTTGTTCATTTACTTATTGTAAATGATTCAGTGCAATCAATATTGTCAATATCCGTTTATTTCATCATGCAAAGAGTCCTTAATTTGCTATATTAATATGGGAATGCTGCACAAATTTTGCTGGGGACATGCCTTCATGATATGAAACATTGCTGGTGTAAACATCATACGGTTAGAAATATGATGGTTGATGATCTATCTTTGGCTTGTTACTGCTATTATCATTTGATGTTTCAGGAAAATGGAACTGCATTTTTGTTGTCCAGCTAGCTGTTTGACATTACTGTGGAAACTCAAATAAAATTTATTCCTTAAAATTTTTTTTAATATTTTTAAGCATTTTCATATGCTTCTGGTTAAAAGTACAGTTGAAAGTTGGATTTCAAAAATCGCTACTAAAAAATTGGGATAAGGGAGAGTCTCAGAAGGTGTATGATGAAATTCATGAAATTATTGAGCTTGGTTTTTCCCAGACCATGCATCTTTACGGAGTCTTGTTAACAGATCTGGGTGGTTGCCATTCATTGAGCAAACCCTGTATTAATGAAATTACATCAGTTGATGATTAGTGGTTGCCATTCATTGAGCAAACCCTGTATTAATTAAATTACATCAGTTGATGATTAGTGTTCTCACTAATGCACCAAATCAGAACTGCTAACTTCATGTGCAAATGAACATACATGCTAACCCATTTAGTCAAAAGCTAATGCTAATGTTTTCCTTGTGTTAGTTGGCCAACTTGGTGATGTGTATGTGTATGTATATATATGTGTGCACTTGAAAGGCACTCGACCACCCAACATTACTTTTATCTCAGAACTACCAAATCAAGATCAGCAAATCGAACAGTTGAATTGCTCATGTGCACATGTAAATGATATACTCGTTCGATTGAATAGTTGATTTTACCATTCAATATAATTCTTATTTCGAAATCACCAAAAGGGTCATTTTGGATTGATGGTTACATCAATGAGCAAGTAATCTACTATCTTTTAGATAAATTTTCAATGAAGTTGCTTGGGATAAACTCATAATTCAAAGTTCAAATGCTACCAGACAAGTACTAAAGATAAAGAAATTTTCCATTTAAAGTAGCTAGCAATTTCCATATCAACAACACCTACAGCTTGATGCGTAATAAAAACAAAAGTCTAATGCATGCATGCTTAATGCCTAAATTACAAGAATGAAGAAAAATGCTTATTATTTCATTGCTTTTTGGTGATGAATTTATGTAGGAAAAGACAAATGGGTATATATAACTTGATAAATTTCCAAGTGAAAAAACCTATTTACTGAGCAAAAATATGTACAAATATCATGCAATCACTTTCAGAGGCTAATAGAGTCAACACCATAACGTGGAAAAAAACCACTAAAACTAAGCAAAGACAAGCAATTCCTCCACACAATCCGGCGGTAGATGGGATGTCTCTAACTCCATCACTTTGCTGTGGCTATGGCTCTTTCTATATATTGTTTTGTCTTTGGATTTTGGAAGTTTTTAAAGCACCATCCAATATTAGTTTTTTTTTTTTTTTTTTTTTTATTCTGTAGGAAACATAATGCATCCTTTTCATTGAAGGGACGTTCTAGCCACAAATGCCAAAATAATTAATGATTATTTTTTTCGAGTTCAATTAGAAAGGTACTTTTGGATTAGCTTGTAGATCACATTCATGGACGATTAATTTAGTGTATTTAAAATTAAATTCTAGAATATTATTTTAATTTTTATTATAATAATTCTGATATATTATTACAGGTATAGATACATATGAGTTAATCAATAGTTATAATTAAATATATAAAAACGGTTTTTTCCATTTGTATAGACACGTATACTGTAATAAGAGCCTTCAAATAATAATATAGTAAGTAGGATTGACAGATTATCATGTACCGATTGTCTACTAAATTTAGTAGTTTGATAAAATGTTAAGCAAAGACTTATTCGACATTTTAATTTTTATTAAGGTATAAATGTATGCATAGGTAAGCTACATTACACAACAAGTTGATTTTATTTATTAACTCAATTTCCTCACAATACCAAACCAATGAATAAAAAGAATCGTCATACTTGAGTAGCCAAATGCATTTTTAAAAACATTCTATATATAATTGTTTAGTCTAACGTCAGGAAGCTATGGTATTCGCCTCTTCTTAATCTTTAATCTATATTGCACGGACACTTTAACTAGTAAATGTTTTTTCTTATTTTTATTTTTATTTCTTTATATCCGTGCAACCTAAACACTTCAATTTAAAATACAAAATATTTTAATTAAAAATCATTTTTCCGTGTTCATGTCTCGATTTCTCATATCTTCGTATATGTATTAACCTGTAACTCATTTCAAGCAGACAATGAACTATATATATATATACTCCAATTATAGAATAGAATAGAATCAAAGCGAAGTTACAATTGAGTGGGACTTTAAGCTAAAAATTCTTCATCAAATTAAAAAACAGATAGTAGAGAGAAATAGTATCTTGTTGCATTAGTTGAACTAATACGTCCAAAAAACCACCTACACCAGACGTCCCACCCCATCATCCTTCTTCTTCTTCTACTCCACCTCTAATATCCAAACTCTCAATTTTACACAGTTCACAAAGCCAGCCATGGCTGCTGCTCATGAAGACTTCACCTTCCCTACTTTCCCTGCCGACCCTTTCTCTTCCGGCATCGATTCGCCCCCGTTATGGCGCTTATCTCCTTCTGCATCTCCTATTCATAATTCTCGCCATATTGCTGAAACCACATCAAAACAAGAACAAGAACAAGACAGTGATGATGATGATGATGATGAAGAGTTTAAAGATTGTTTTCCACTACATAATAAACCAGAAAGAAAGAGCTTTTCTTGGATAGAGAAAAGTTATGATTCAAAAGTACATGCTAAAGAAGAAGATGATGAGGAAGAAGAAGAAGAAGAAAAGATGGATATGTTATGGGAAGATTTTAATGAAGAGTTACCAAAATCATCATTAAAAAGAAGAAGTCATGCTTCAAGATTTGATTATGGTAGTGATCACCATATGATTATAAGTAATGGAGGGTCATCATGCGTTCAATCTTTAAGATTGAATAAAATGACTAGTAACAGTAGTAACACTGCCATGGTTTCACCTAAAAAACCTCCTTCTGCAGCAGGTTTTGTTGTGTTCATCAAGGTATTGAAGAAGCTCTTCTTGCATCATCCTCATCATCATATGTCTGTTCAAACTCATCGCTCTTGCACAAGAAGGGCTAAAAATCGATCATGGTGATCTTGTTTTTTTGTAAACAAATCCTTAATTCATGATTTCTTTGTGTATATCATTGTTGTTCTTGTTATTGTTATTATAATTATTATTGTTCATTTGGGTATTAAAGAATGGATCAATGGGCTCCACTACTCTTGCTAGTTGTTACAGAGAATTGAAACAAAACTAAAAGCTTTAGCTTAATCCATAGATGAATTTAACATTTTTTATTCTTTCATTTTTTTTTAATTTATAAACTAACTATTTAAATATTTAAATTTAATAAAAAATTTATCAATATTTTTTAGCACTTTATAAAATGTCTAAGTAGGGTAGTGATACATGTCGCTATCCTCGACATGAACAGTGACGTCGAGGATAGCGACAATTACGTCTTTGCCCTTTTTTTTTTTTTTTGAAAATTCATTTTTTTTAAAATTTAAAACATAAGTTGCGCACGGGTGAATCTGTCATGCAAGAATTTAAACATCTATAGTCTATAATTTTTTTTAATAATCTAATAAAAAAAATTGAACTGAAGACATTATGATAATTATATCGCAGCCCGCAACAAACTGTAGTGTCGCAAGCTGCAACATAAATCTTTATCCTTTTATAAGTTAAAAATAAACTATTTAAACACTTAAATTAATTAAAAAGTGTTTGTAAAATCAAGTTAAAATGTTAAAATTAACAATTTGTAATAGTTAAAAAAAATAAATTAATGAAATGTGTCAAATTATAGATGTGTTAAATCAAAAGCTTTCTAATCAATTTGGCAAAAAAAAAAAAAAAAAAAAGCTTTCTAATCAAGCATTGGCCACCAAAATTTTATGTCACGTCTAGCTATGGAGATTATTTATTTGTTTATTCATTCTGGCCATTTAGAGTAATTTTTTTTTCTGCTTTAGGTAAAAATCTGATCTTAATAAATTCAAATATACATATATTTGAATTTTGAATTTTGAATTTGAATTTTTGGCATATTGAATATTTGTCATATGCTCCATGAGTATATATCTGCACTCACCATTGAGTAGTTGTGAATCACATATAATGTTATTATTGTTATTAATAGAGTAGAAACATTTATATATAGTTCAAGGTATACAATTAATGTAAAATGATTTAATTTTTGTTTTTGTAGTACATATATAAGATTCCAGGCATGTGCCCATGCCTAAAGTCCAATTTGCTTATTAATTATTTTATACAGCTGTCTATAAAGAGAATGTATATTCTCCTAGAAATGTATTTCTTTTTCAATATACATGGTATTTTTTTTCTAAGTACTGGTATTTAAAATTTATTAATTTTTAACTAATTCATTTCCATTCAAGTAGAACTATAAAAATAATAAATGTCTTTCAATGACTAATTTAATAGATTTTCTTCAATTAATTTTTTTTTCTTGGTCATGTTCATATTCCAAAAATTTTTTTTTCAAACATATTAAAAAAAATACACTTTTGACATTTATTTGATTTTATTATATATAGTCTATTTTAAAAAGACATAAAAATTAAAGAAGCACCATTAACAAAGATATACACAATAAAATACTTCAATATATTGCTGCTGAATTTTGAACTTCAATTTTCATGAACAATTTT
>CATIWK010473569.1:0-12344 GCA_949634005.1 Mallotus japonicus
GAAAAAGAGGGAAAAATAAAAATTTTAAAATAAGGATAACAGTGAAAAAAGGAATAAAAAATAAAAAGAGAAAAAATTAAAAATAATATAAGGATAAAAGAAAAATGAAAAATAAATATAACAGAGAATAACAAATAACAAATAATAAAGAAAATAAAAAATTGAAAAAATAAGGATAACAGAGAAAAATAAGAAAATAAGGATAACAAAGAAAAAGAAAAAATGGAAAATAAGAAAAACAATGACAGCAGAGAAAAAAAAATTAAAAAATAAGGATAACAAAGAAAAAAATAAAAACTATGAATAACAGAGAAAAATAAAAAATAAAAATAAAATAAAAGAAAAAAAGGGAGAAAAAAATAAAAATAAAAAATTTAAAAAATAAGGATAACAGATAAAAAGAAAAAAGAATAAAAATAAGGATAAAAAAAAGAGAGAACATAAAAAAATAATGAAGGAACAAATAGTATAAGAATGGGGTAAAAACAAAAAAAATCAAAAAAATTGATACTTTTGAAAATAAAATGAGTACTAATGTAATTAATGAAAAAATAAAGGTATTTTATTGAAAACTGAAATAAAAATAGTGTATTTATGTAAATTTCTCAATAATTTTATCCAAAAAATATCAACAATATCTGGCCATTCGGCCCAGTGGGCTTGCCCTTTTGTAGTTACAGAAAAAAAACCGGTGTCTCTCGAAACGGTTCGACTAAAGAGCCCTAACTCATTTTGCAGTTGAGCCAGTTCACCATTTACAGTTCCAACATTCAAAATCCCCGCCGTCCGTTCACCAGAACTCACCGTGGTGAGTTACTTATCCTTCATTCAGGTATTGCTAATGCTAATTCCATTTTCTTCTCTGTATCTTTTATACGGTTGATTTTTCTCTTTTTTTTTTTTTTTTTTTTTTTTGCTGTTCTTTTGATCAGCTGTTTTTTTTTTTTTTGCTAATTTTTTAATTTTCAGCTACACAGTGTTTATTGAGACATGAATTTGAAGAAGCTAGTTAATAAGCAAACGATTGGCATCGTATCAAGACTCAATGCAAGAGGATTACTCTCTGTCTACCTTAACTACATTTCCAGAGATTTCTCTACTGTCACAGCCTCTGTTTATCTTTCCCATGAGGACAGAGTTGTTATACAAAACCCTAAATTCTTGAAAAATGTTTTTTCTTTCAAGAGGGACTTGCACTCGGCTCAGGAAATTAAGTTAACCGAATTGGGTTTTAATCCAAAATTCAATTTTAATACTTCTGAGGATAAGGAGGACAAGGGTGAGGATGAGAACATGAGCGAGTTCCTGTCACGATTTGTGTATGTAATGCGTGGGAAGCTATCTGAAGTTTACCAAGATTATGATAGACAGACAATTGATGGTATGCTTTTAATTATAGTTGGAAAGGTTGTGTCTGAGATGGAAAAGAGCGGTCTTGAACAGATGCTTGGTGCTTCAGGGGCTGCCCCGTCTCAGGATTTTAGCGAGGATTTATGGAGAACTGTGTGGGAAGTGAGTAATTCGGTGTTGGAGGATATGGTAAAGGAAAGGAAGAAGGAAAGGATGAAGGGATTTCTGCAGGCTGAGGAGGTGAAAGAAATGTGTAGGTTTGCTGGTGAAATTGGTATTAGGGGGGATATGCTTAGAGAGCTTAGGTTCAAATGGGCTCGTGACAAGATGGAAGAGAGCGATTTTTATGCAAGTTTGGAGAAGCTTAGAGAGGAAGAAAGAGTCCTAGAAAAAGAGGAAGCAGATGCCAGGAATGCTGAGCCCATAAGTGAAGTAGCTGTAATGGGTGATGAGAAACCAAAGGTGGTATCTCTTCCTAAGAGACATGGAAAGATAAGATATAAGATCTATGGACTTGATCTTTCTGATCCAAAGTGGGCTGAAGTTGCTGATAAGATTCATGAAACAGGTGAGGTCATTTGGCCTCAGGAACCTAAGCCAATACATGGAAAAGCCAAAATGGTTACTGAGAAAATTCTTTCACTCAAAGAGGAGGATGATCCTTCTCAATTGCTTGCTGAATGGGTAGAGCTTCTACAACCTAACAGGATTGATTGGATGGCTTTGCTTGATAAGTTGAAAGAACAGAAAACTCAGTTATACTTTAAGGTACCACAGCAGTTCATTTTCTTTTCCCTAAATATAACTTTTTTCTTTTTTCTTTTTGAGTAATATGACTGGGTTTTAAGGTAGGGGCATGTGGTTTTCATATTGAATTCTGTTTACACCCAGAGGCTCTATAGAACGTTATTGTTTGTTTTTGTGTATGTTCTATCTGTGATGTTAAATTCAAACACATGATGTGACAAATAGGTACTGGAAATACTCATTCCAAATGCACTATCTTGACATGTTTTTCATTGATTGATTTGGTTTGTAGGTAGCTGAACGTTTGTTGAATGAAAAATCTTTCCAACCAAACATTCGTGACTACTCTGTGCTTATCGATGCTCATGCTAAGGAGAACCGCTTAGAAGATGCTGAGAGGATTCTTAAGAAAATGAATGAGAATGGTGTTCTACCTGACATTTTAACAGCTTCAATTTTAGTGCACATGTATTGCAAGGCAGGCAATCTTGACCGGGCTAAAGAAGCATTTGAAAGCTTGAGGAGCCATGGTTTCCAACCAGACATGAAGGTCTGCAATTCAATGATCATGGCATATGTAAATGCTGGCCAACCCAATTTGGGCGAGTCTTTGATAGGAGAGATGGAAGCAAGAGACATCAAACCTACAGAGGAGATGTACATGGCATTGCTTCGCTCATTTGCTCAATGTGGTGATGTTAGTCGAGCTGGTCGAATTGCAATGACAATGCAGTTTGCTGGAATCCAGCCGAGTTTGGAGTCTTATGCATTGCTTATTGAAGCGTGTGGGCGAGCTGGTGATCCTGATCAGGCGAGGAACAATTTCGACCATATGGTAAAACTTGGACATAGGCCTGATGACAGGTGCATTTCTAGCATTATTGCAGCTTATGAGAAGAGGAATTCGTTGGACAAGGCCCTGGATTTCTTATTGCGTCTTGAGAAGGATGGATTTGAACTAGGACCGGCTACTTGCACTACACTTGTTGATTGGTTGGGTAAGTTGCAGTTGGTTGATGAGGCTGAGCATGTTTTGAGTAAGATTGTTGAGCAGGGTGAAGCTCCCCCTTTCAACGTACAAGTAAGCCTCTGTGACATGTATGCAAGGGCTAAAATTGAGAAAAAGGCTCTTCAAGCCCTGGGGGTTCTAGAAGCTAAAAAAGAGCAGCTAGGATTGAAGGAGTTTGAGAGGGTTATACACGGGCTCAATGCGGGTGGCTTTGTGCAGGAAGCTATAAGGGTATATTCACTAATGAAGGCCCAGGGGTATGCTGCATCAAATGAGCTAGAGGTGGCCTTGATGTCATCCAAAGCTTTGAACAGCAATAGACCGACGAAAATATAGTTTGATGATCATAAGCATCAGGCCTTTGGCAACCAGAGATAATCAAGAAAAATGGTTTCACAGTCATCTGGAAACTTGAACACTACTACTTTACAGGTGATCTGTGATCAATGAAGGGGCAATAGTTTACCTATGCAGTGGTTTACGTCTCAAGCCCAAAAGAAAGTTTTGCTGTGATTCTTATGCTCATGTTGTTACGAGGCATGAACTCATTTTATTCATGACACAGTGGCGCTTTGTAATAATTTTTGAAAGAGGTAGGTTACTTTATTCCTTGTTAGCGGAACACACTGTTTTTCCATCTCTTCCATGCATGGTCTACATATGAGCATGTGCATCCAGTTGCATAAATCCACACACACATCCTAACTTGTAGTTGTTTTATTGATCTTATTTTTTCGTGGGTTTGGCAATACAGACTTGCAAGCATAAGCATGCACAGGTGTATACTTCTGCATATCCATATATTTCAGAAACCACGATCTGCAATTTTATTGAGACTAATTGAATCTTTCGCTTCTACGGAATTTGGGCTGGCATTCTTTTTATGTGATGTGATTTTGAAGAAATATTGTCTATTAATGAGGTTGCTTTCAGACAGACTGTTATTGCAAATTTAATAGTATTCTCCTCTAATGAAATCATTTAGCCGCTTTAGTTCTCCACTTTGCTGCTCCACTACTGCTCGAACAACATCTACGATAGAAATCATACCGACTATCCTTCCATCGATAACTGGAACATGGCGTATGCGATGTTCTGTGGAATGAAAAAACGTAAGTTCATTTATTAAACCATCAAATTCAACAAGTGAATTTGAGTAATTTACGTGCTGTGTACCTGTCATAAGCTGCATTGCTTTAAGAATGTTTGTATCAGATGTCACTGTTATTAGCTTATTCTGTTAAGCATGAAAATGAAAGCATCTTTATATAGGAGACCAATTAATTTAAAATTCCAATCAAAGAGAAGTTAAATGACAAATAACCTCATCAGTCATTATTTCTGCAACTCTTGTGCTATGAGAGGATTTCCCTTGTGCAATTATCTTCCTCAGGTAGTCTGTTTGGTCATTGATGCAGCCATTAACAACAATTAGGATGGGATTAGATAACCATTAACAACGTTTATTATTGGGGGATTCAACAAATATAAACTATGTTAATGAAAACTAGTTTGTTTACCTCTTTCTGTTATAATTCCTGCAATGTGTTGTTTTCCAGGCTTTAGCACTACCAGTGACCCAATGTTATTTTCTGCCATCTGCAAGTTCTTATATTAGCATTGATTTTTTGTTGTGGCACGCATAAATATAAGTTGAATGAGTTTAGTAGGAAAGCTTCTTTAAGTTTGTTTCTACAACACTGTCAAAACCTACATTCTTTACGGCATCGTAGACAGTGTCATTGGTATGGCACCAGAGCCAAGACCCTGTTTTTTCATCTCCCTTTGTCACCAGCACATCTGCCACTGTTAGATTCTCCAGTCCTTTCTCCGGCAAGGACGGAGAGGAGGTGACGCATCCAAAACGAGAAAACATATTTTTCCTCTCAATTGTTTCTTTGCCAAGCAAATGCCTCTGAATTCCAACATTGATTATCTCTTGGCAAGATCTTACCCGTCGGATGAGTCCCTGCATTCTGTTTTGTTTACAGAAATTAATGATGATGAATCTTGCAAACTCTCAACATGAATGCTTAATGCAACCTTTTCTAATATTATAATTCAAGAATTTATTCGATTTATATGTATCTTCCTCAACCTTTTTCTATTTGATTATTATTCGAGGTTAATTTTTTCTTCAATTGAGTTTGTGAAAGAGATAAAAAAAATTTATATATTAGTGCAAAAATGCCTATAAATAAATAAATGCAATAGGTGTGGAATATTAACTGTTATAGATGAATTGAGTGAGAATTGAGCATACCTTGAGGAAGATTAGAGTGGTTGAAAAATTGGAAAATCTTGTGAAGATGAAGATATAAATTTTAACGCAGAATAAATGGCATTTTTGAAGGAGAAGACATGAGAATATCTTTTATCACAAATCTCGACTTTTTGTTGCTTTTTGTGATTGTGTTTCCTTTGAGTTCTTTTCTTGAATGGCTAGATGAAGGAAAAGGGAATATATGTTAGATCATGGATATAAAATTTTTTACCTTCCCATGCACGTTGCTTCTCACAAGGCTTGCCCTTTCAAGAGGTAAAGAAATGAAAGGAAGATTTGTGAATCTGAAGATGGCAACTTTGGAGTCCCGAAACCTTTCCAAAGTATCAAATGGGAACATATTAAAACCGTATCTCTCCAATCAGAATTGAGCATCATTGCGCTCAGCAAGAACTTAAAACACTCGCAATTTTTTTTCTTCTCCTCCATCATCAGCTATGGCAGACCAGAGACCATTCAGTCGCTTTAGGCTGCCTTGGGTAACAGCAGCTGCTCGTCCTGCAGCGGAACCCCAAACCCCTCGTCCTCCTGTTGAAGTTCAAGCCCCTCCTCAGCCAATCACTACCATTCCTCAACGTCCATTTCGACCAGGACTACCTTCGATACAGTCTCCTCCTCCTCCCCGGGTTCAGGCACCGCAAATTACCGAGCCTCAGCCACCTCCTGCAATCACGGAATCACAGGTCCCTCCCCAGCCAGCCTCACTGTCCAGTGCAACAGCTCAAACTCAGGCAGCCTCTGTACCATCATCACCAACTCCAGCAAAAAGTGAGGGCCGTGCTGTCTCTCAAACCCGGTCACCGTCTCTGCCAGCTCCACAACCAATAGCTGCATCCGTACCCCCATCTCCAACAAGAACTACTTCTCAATACACAGAGCAAACAGTTCCACAACCTCAGCCAACCGTTCCTCAGCCTCCCTCACCACCAAAACTTGCTGCACCTTTGCTTTTCTCGCAAGCAGCTCAACAAACAACAGGATTCAAGCCTCTCTCAGAACCAGCGGAAAGGGAGAAGACAGACTCACAAGCCAGAGAAGCGGATAAACAGAAGCAGCAGGAGAAGGAAGATAAGAAGACCACAATCATCAGCCCTGGCGAGGAACATATCAAAACTGTGAGTTCAACTCAGCCAATGGCCAGGACTAAATCAACTGAATCTCATCAAAAGCCAAGTACTTCACCCAATGGAGAACATGTCTCATTGCCCAAAGAAATTAGGGGTGATATTTCCAAGTTTGTTCATAAGCTGGGAGTAGGAAAACTGAAGTATCCAATTGATGATAAGCCAGTTAGCGTCGTAACAATAGCTGGTGAAAACACAGGAGCATCAATGCATGTGGGTGCTGAGCCCGCGCGTAAAGATGGGTCCATCCATATTCACCGGGGCTACAAGCTTAACCCAGATGACAGCACTGGAGCAACCACTGATGGAGAAGGAAGCACCGAGCGAAGGAGGTCTAAAAATCCAACCAAAGAAGATCCAGTAACAGAGGCACATGTCAACAGCAATACTCAGAGCATCAATAACTCAATTGTATTTGACAGTTCAGTGAATGAGCAAAGTCCTGGAGTTCATCTTTCTCTCTCTCGTGACCTAGCAGAACCGAACAAGCCTAGTGGTGAACAAGAGCCTCTCCAGACCCACAGAGCTGAATTTAGTGTCACCCCTGCTCAGAAGCTTACCTATGAGCCCACAATAAGAAGACGATGCCTAAGAGGGCTTTTCTTGGAACCAAGTGACTCGGACGATAATGATCCTGAAAAGCCTCGAAGACATGGCTGTCGATATGGCTGTGGTGACAAGAGCAAAGACAAAGACATTGGTGTTCTCTGATATTCCTAGCATCTATCCACCGGCAAACATACAGAACTTATGTATATGATAATAACAATGAATTACAAAAATAGAAAATAAGGATGCAATATCATCCAGAAAATCATGCACTCATGCTTTTGTTTGTAATGTTTCAGCGTATTATGATATGAATGTATTTTTGCACTGTATTTTGCAATTCAACTTCAAAGTTCTGTACGCAAGGTTTGTAATATACAACAAAGATGAAAGTGAAATTCTCTGTAATGAAGAAATTACACAGTTGGGTAAAATTTCTGGAACTACATTTCTGCAAATAAATAAACGCTGCACCTTACGTAGGACATATATGCATGCACTAGCAGAAATGATGGCATAAGGCGAACTCCTGAAGTGCTTCCTTCAAAGAGAATATATACAACAAATTTCAGGGAAGAATAATGCAAATATGACCCGATATGGTAAAATAGAATTTTCATTCACAAGCTGGTTTAGTGTCAAAGCTACTCAAGCAGATTGCAAAGGCTTGGAAGGCAGACAATGGGTAGCGATAGTCCATGGTGAAAATATCTTTCCCAATCTTCCCAAATTGCAGAATAACTTTTTCCTGTTCTTCGGCTGGCACATTTTGGCTGGGCTCGATAGCTGCCACCAGCTGGAAATTCTTCACAGAGGCCACTGTAACACGTCCTTTAAAATTTAGACACCAGCATTGTAGTTGCTCGTGCCATCTTGGTGCTTTGTTTTTCAAAACCAAGGGATCTTTTCTGCTGCAATTTGGTTCAGTTGTATCAGCAATGCTAGTTGAGCTAAATTCAGTAACTAGCTCCTTTGTTTTTGAAAAGGATGATGATGGAGGATGTTGCTCATTGCTACAAGCTAGGAATTCTGTTGGAGTTGGGGCAGTTCCCCCTTCTTGAATTGCGGAGACAGGGATAGAGTGCATGGTACACTGCATTCTCCTTGGGCCTCTGGTTCGGAGGACGTTGAGTTCATAAGAAACAGTGGCGACACTATAGTTTTTAGCAGGTACTGATGGAGATACCTGGACTGAATGGACTTTTCTGCGCTGCTTACAATTGGACTGCATTGTTGGGTGTGGAGGCTGACTGTCATATATGGTGAATTTGGTTCCCAGAAAATTAGACCTGTTCAGATTTTACCATTCAGTTGCATGCATAAACAATGCAGCAGTACAACGAAATAAGAATTGACAAATACAGAGTTAAACATACTTGAGTTTTCCAACATAAGTGTTGCTCGTCCGACAGAAATCATTTCCAACAAATGATATTCGAAAATCAGTACTTGTTGCCCGCCTAATCTTCTTTGCCGCTAATAACAATTTACTCATATCACCAGAGAGAGCTGCAATTTAATAAAATAATATTAGCCGCTCTATCACATAGTTTGCCAAGTCCAAGGATCTAATAACAGAAAAGATGAAGAAAAATCTGAAATACAAAAAATGAAAATATAAACTACCAAAATTAGGTCTATGGAGTTACAATTAATGTTACAATTTTAAATTACCATCCGATCACAAAAAGTACTACATTAATCAAATTGCGTATAGCATATGCAGAACAAAATGGTGCAAAGTTGTTCAACTAAACTCCAACCAAGGACCAATTGGTCAAGGCACCAAATATTAACCAAAGTCACTTTTGCAAAAATAATAGACTCAAGAAAAAAGACATACTTCCATTTGAATGCTAAGAAACCAAACCAAAGTCAACCTACATTAAAGCTTCCTTTTAAATTTAAAAAAAAAAAAAATACAAAGAATAGAAGCATTTACCAGGGCTCAGGCCAAGATACAAGAGGTATGTGGAAGTCGCCCTTTCACGCCTTATAAAGCATTGAATAGGAGCATCTCTTGGCCCCGGCTAAAGAATAGAACAAAACTTAAAATTAGAAGCTAATTAAGCAATTAATGAAACACAGAAAGAACCCAAAAAAGAAAGAAAGTGAAAAAACCAACCTGCTTAAGGGAGATGGGGAAGGTAAGGCAGCCACATTGCTCAGGTGTCTTAACAATCTCTTTAGTGATATCTCTCCAAGACTTGCAAACAGCGGCACATGCCACAACATCTCTTCTAGCAGGCCATGAGGTCTCATTGGCCTCAACTCTTTGAATTATGTCATGGAGCAATTCAGGGGGCAAGTTTGCCCAAGGGCTTTGATCAACTATCACTTGGCTTGACGGTAATAATTCTGATCCCGTACTTTCTGGAGCAATGTGTGCTCTCCCACGGCGTCGTATTATTCCCTTTCCATTTAGTTTTCCAATTGATATTGTACTTATGTCATCTTTTATCTCCCTAAGCTCACGCACAAACTCCTTCAATGGCATCTCAAATTAATTTCAATTGGTTCTCTGCTGAGTGCTGAGAATCAGAAGAAAAGTGAGGTAAATTAATTAATTAGATTTGTCTATGCACCCCACAAAAAAATATATATATATCTTATCTATTCAAACGATTTGTCGTATGATCTCGACATCTAAAAATTCTAACTGTACTTGGCTCCTGACTGGAGGTAAATGATAGAAGGACGGTGGTCGTTTGCTAATAGTATTTAATATTTTTTTTAACACATCAACGACCTGACGCCATCGGTAAAAATTAAAGATAGACGACGACAGCCCGTCGTCTAATAGACAAACGCACCTCCTGTCAGGATGAGAGGCATAAACGACGAACGCAGCGCAGGTCCCTAGTCGTTCTGATTGTAACCAGACAGCAAGGTTTTCCATATAATACAAACCTGACCTGACCTGCCCTGCAATCCATCGTTTTAAAAAAATGGACGATCCAAACCAACGATGTGTCGTTGATCGTACTCAGAAGAAAATCGTGTTCTCTTCACACGTGTCAGTTGACATCAAAACAATCTGTCATCTGATTGCAAACAACAGACGACATAGATATCTACAATCTATCATAACCTCCATGTAAATCAAACCACTTCAGATCACTGATAGATTAGTGCACATAAAGCACATGAATGCATTTCTAAAAAATCATTTCTAAATTATGCACAAACAACCAGACGTACGGCTATCATGATATGTAGAACAGATTAAGGAGATTAAAGGAGTAAAAATATACATAGAAGAATACCTTGAAAAAATTTTGAGGAATTGCAGATCGAGCAAGCCGATGTGAAGGAGGAGGAGATAAGCGAGAGATCGATCAAGTTCAAAAGAAGCTTAAAAAAGCAGAAAGGAAGATTAATTCATGCATGTACTATCAACTGGGAGACAGACGCCTTGGAGACAACGAAATAATTCTCCGTTGAACTTCTCAAAGAAATTGGAGATCGCGAAGACGAATTCCAGCGGCACCACTGTGTCTCGAGATAACCAAAAAAAAAAAAACTCCGTAACCGAGCAATAGAAATAATAATGACAAATTTTCTTTTTCTTCTTATTTTTTTTAAAATGGCGATAAAATCCAGACGTGTCTCTCTCTCACACACACACTCGGTGATACGGAGATCGTGAAGAAGAGAAAGGAGGAGGAGGAGGAGGTGGTGGAGGTGGTCGCCGGAAAAATATGAGGATTGGAGCTAAATATGTACGGCCACCTGAATAATGCTGGAATTAACGTCGTGAAGCATTTTTCTTTTCTTAGTTTCCTCCTCTCCGCAGTGCCATATCCGCACAATGGTTTTTTGTTTTTTTTTTTAATAAAATGTTCTCTCCTTTCTTTCTCTCGGATACCAAATTCTCTTGCTTGTCACTTATAATAAAATGTACAGTTGTGTTGTAATTGTTTTTGCCCTTTTAAACTGTTGTCCGTTAATTTTTTTCGGGGCTTCTTCTGTGCGTTTCGCTTTTTTTACACCATATTTGGATGAGTAGTAAGCACGGATTAGTAAATAAATAGTAAAAATTAAATAGTCACTGTTTTCTGTAATTTTATCTCAACAAAAAAAAATTAGGACAAATTTACTAAAAATTTGTATTTGAAGAGTTTCTAAAAAAATGTTTAAATTACCAATAATTCTTTGAATCAACCGGAAGATATTGTTCTTTTTAACAATGTCTTGAATCAAGTTGTAATATATATTATTATTTTTATAATTCTATTTAAATCTAATGAAATTAATCAAAATTTAAATATTGATAAATCAAACTATGTAATTCATTACAAAATAAAAAAAAAAAAAAAGCAGAGAATATAGTATTCTTTCTTAGTTCCTTTATTCATCTAAAGAAAAAACAATATTCCATTTCAGACAACAATAATTCGTGTGAGTATCCATGTAATATATTTATTGTATTGAATAAATACGTACTATATATTATTAATTTTTAAAGAGAATTAGTGGGCATAATGATATGAATATGAGGCGCAAAAATTGGAACCAAAGAAACTCGTCCACATGATGATTCCTTAAAACTTTTGTCGCTAAATAATACTATTATTACCGTCTGCTTCAAGAATTGGTCGTCTTCATCCTAACATTTCACCTTCGAAATTTCTTGGAAACCGATACCAATATGATACATTTTCCTAGCTACCCTTTGTCCTACTCCTACACAATAATATATGTATATATATATATATATATATATATGTAACATCTACCTTTTTCTTTGGATTCCCTTTTTTTTATTTAATTTAATTTATCTTCTTCATTTGATTGTGATACAGCCTAGGTTTTATAGCCATCATGGCCGATTTGGATTTTCATTTAAGTCAAATTAACCCGACTTTTTTGAAATATTTTGAAAGTTAATTGATTGAAAATCCTTTTGAATTAAAACGACATCATTTTTAGCATAATCATGTTTGCAGGAAAAAGGGCTGAAAAAGCATCATATTTTTCGTATAAAATGCATGCCAATGCATTTCTTTTCAAAAGCGGTGTAATGATCATCACGACTTGCAGCTGATAATCTATTGCAATTGGTGACCATTTTTGGCATGTGTATACTTGTTAATTAGTCTAATTTGCACTGGCAGCGTTATCTAAACAGCTCATCAGGTATTAGCTAGCTATACCTTCACAGTACAGTACTGCTCTTGCAAATGACAGCACCAAAATTTAATGCATTTCATGGATTTGGACCATATAGCTTTCCCTTGCAACAATGCATGTTATGACATATTAGAGTCCTCACCCTAGT